>JASVER010000053.1:2720018-2799273 GCA_030449065.1 Oceanodroma leucorhoa
TCTAACTGCAGCAGACTCTTTGTCAGCAATACATGCTGGTTGCCCCTGGCCAATTTACTCAACCACTCCTTCTTCTGTAGCATATTTGTGGTGTAAGATCCTCTTTGATGGTAAAGTCAGCCTTGAGAAGTGTAAATCATTCTTACCTGATGGAGCTGAGGAGGAGGTATTCCCCAAGTGACAGTTCCTTACACTGTTTCCTAAGGAGACTTATTTTGCTGCTGTTTTGTTTCTTGTGGGTTTGCCCCTTTTACATGCTACTTTTGATTTAAGTCCTGACATTCAAGATTAATACCCGATAACGTGAGAGGTCATGTAATATTGATTAAAACCCAAGAAAACAGCCTAAAGGCAGCTTCCTTGTTCCATGCGCTGCAATAAGCAGCTTTTGTTTCAGACAGTTACGTGCTGGGCTACGCTATTCATGATGGAGTTGCACGGTGGGACACTAGTTTGCTACTGCTGCATTCAAGGCTTTTTCGCACAGTTGCCTCCTGATGAGACAATATTTAGAAGTATTTTAATCTCCCAGGAACAGTGTTTCTGAAGGGAGGGGGGGAAGCCCTGGGACAAACACAGCATCCCAAGGAAGACTGTTCAAGAACAAGTTACCCCTTGGGTCATTCAAAACACAAATATACATCAGTTCAGTTGGAATGAGGGCTTAGTACAGGATGAGTAAGGCTGGCACAAAGTCTCTTTATATCATGTTCTGGAGGATAAGGTGTTTATTTGTGGTTCATTTGTGCAGCTCTTTGGCCTGTATCTAGACTAAAACTTGRCAGTTTAAGGACATGGTACTTATAAATGTGGTGAATGGATCGTTATCTTTAGAAGTCAGTACAACAGGAGAAAGTTGTTTAGCTATCTTGAGATGATTTAACATTCAAGGTCATCTCAAACTGCAAGCAGACTGATTAAACAGAAGTTGGAAAGACACTCGCTTAAGCAGAAGTTTTAGTCGATCAAATAGTTGTCTCTGTATCGAGAGCAAATCTTGAATCGYTGTGGAAACACATAGTCACTCTGGCAATAAATCTCAAGACAGGAGCACAAGATGTTTCATGTCCAGTTGGATTGATAAAATTTATCTTGTGTAAGTATCTATTTCACCCCAATGCTTTCTACCAGAAGCATAAATATGGACTGAGAAAGTTGGTACACTGATCGTGATGGCAAAGGAGCAGCTGTGGATGTTGTTGCTTGGAGGTGAGGAACTTTTTTTCCCGGACTATTTGGTCTTYTTTCAAAGCCGAGCTCTTCACTGGGAATGCTGGGATGCAAACTTGACTTTGTCTATGAGCAAGATGTCTTAATTGGGCATTGTATGAAAGCTGTGTTACTTAAACTTGGGATTTAATTTTATTTTTTTTTTCCAGAACTGTAGCTTATATTGACAACATGTATCTTAAAGTTGCAGATAGATTTCCATTGTGGCCACTGAAGCAAGCCTCTTTACAAAAGACCTGTTTCCCTCAGTGCACAAATCCCTCTCCCCTTTGTATTATTTAGTTTACCCAACTAGAATTGTATCCAGGTATCTAGGACTATACAGGCTTTTATACTTACCCTGCTCCCTAAAATGTATTTCTATTGCTACTATTTCAGGTTTTATCTTTATTCAACAAAAAGTGAGTGTTTTTTCTCTACCATACACCCGATCATTATCTGTCTGAACAGGAAGCATCTAGCTATTTCTCAGAATTAGCTTCTGAAAGCTGAGAATGTCCCACAAAAATCTAAATCCAGTTCTTCAAATGTTGGGTTAGCTGAGAAACAATGAAACTTCTGCAGCTACCTCCCTCTAGCTCAGCACAGTGTTGCGATACAAGTATAGCAACTTAGGCCTTATTCTGCAAATATTTTTCTTGTGCAACTTTCACTTTACGTTTGTGTTTTAAGAGGGGGGAGCACCAAAGACTGTAGGCAATGTTTGTGCAGGAAGTCTTTCATGATGGGTATCTGTTTGTGTATAGATATCTCAGTCTTGGACCAACACTGAGCACGATGAGAGGGAAAGGGAAAACAAGGATAACGCTTGGACTTCGAATAGGGAATTGTAACGAGCTGCTGCGTCGCAAGGGATGAAGAGTGAGATGCCAAACAAAACCCGCAAAATTCATCAAATGCTTTGTCAGTATTTGAGGAAGTGTCACCTTTGTAGCTGGTTAGTTTGTTTTAGAGAGGTTATGTTTTCATGTATTGTGGTGGGGAAGGTGTTTGTAGATTGGTTAAGTTCTAGGTATTACGTGCAAGTCATGCAATGGTGTTTGGGGTTTTTGTGGCTGTCAGAAGCGCACAAGAAGTTGCAACATGTGCACATTTGCTTAGCATATGGGTATGATTTTTTTTCAGCAGTATAAAAGGGAATTTGGATTGAAGTTGCTCAGCAAAGCTGAATTCTGAATTTCTACATGCTCAACTTACTGGTATTATGAATCCTGAAAACCACTTAGCTGTGGTTCAAGTAAGAACACTAGATGTTAAAAATCTTCCCATTTGCATCTGATCTGCAGGAGGTTGCTTATATTAGAGCAGTAAGAAATGTTTCTGGTCAGGAACCCACTGTTTCTTCAGAAGGTATGTTCCTCTCTGAGGGCAGTGCAATTTTAACTTCTGGCTGTGAAGGTGCAGTCTTCATAGGTGAACAAAGCTAATGGCTTTAGCTCTGCCTTGCTCAGTCTGCTGACAGACCCTGTAGCTTGGAAAGCTGAGTGGCAATAAAGTGGCACTCTTCTGCACTGACAACTGAATGATCTTTCTCCTGCTATTGAGGGCTCTGAGCACTAAAGAATCAGCTCTCCAGAGTGTCTTTCTGCCTCAATTTTTGAGCGGCAGCGGGGGGCTGAGCTGGTCATCCAAGAATGATCCCTAGCTGGAGCATGCTGAATCAAGGATGTTCCTCTTGTGGCAGGCAGAATACTGAAGAACAGGTAGAATGCCAAAGAAACTGCTTGCTCTCCTAGTGCTTAGGATGGACTAGGAGAGAAAGCTTTTGCTTACAAAGACAGTTACTGAGCTACATGAGAGAAGCACACCCTGCATAATGGTCCCTTTTCCTTCCATTCTAGTGTCTACTTCTCCCAAGGATATTAACCCCAAATAAGAAGGCTGTCCATATTATTCATATCAGATAGTGGCTAATAATATTAATCTCCTCCTCCTTTCTCCAATGCCTGCATTGCAACAGTAAATGAAGTGAGATGATGGGTGGTAGGAGGAGTGGTAAAAAAAAAAAAAAAAGTAGGTCTAGGGAGGGGAAAATATTTTGGGGAAAATGAGTGTGAAGAGGAGGAAAGCATAGTAGGAAATAGCTGGAAAGGAATGGAGAGGGAGGAAGACAGATGTGGCAGAAACTGGAAAGATTTAGTAAATCAAGTCAGTAACATTTAGTAAGAGCATGTTCATCACATACACACATACTTGCTGGCTACCGAGTAGTTACCTGTGGAATGTGCAGGTCCTTCTGGTCTACTTGTTTTTGTAACAGTGTAAGGAAAAACTTTAGATCGTCCCAGAAGGTGGTATCAGTAAAAATGTAGAATAAATTCTGCAATGTGGATGAGTTCGTGCTATAGATGTGGAGAAATGTGGCTTCTAGATGTCTAGAGCTTGATCTACTCCATTTAAAAACAAGCAAAGACAGTCTGTAGTACTTAACTGAGAGTTTTTAGTAATCAGCAACAAAAATCCGTGAATGTGTAACAGATATATGTAATATGTACTATTTAATGAAGTTTCATCAATATTTTTTAACCTCTTATGGCTCTTGTATTACCAATTTTAGTGCTGATAAGATACTGTTCAGAAGGTATGTTCCGATTAAGTTTGTCATATTCGTGCAAGGGTGCACTTTTGTGGTGTCCTCCGCGGTTAAGCTAGCTGTGGTGACAGCTTCCACAGACACTTAAGCTTTTAAGTTTTAGAAAAAATACAGATATTTTGAAAAATTGTCATACTGGATTAGATCAAAGGTCTTTCTAACTTGGTGTTCTGTTTCCAGTGAATGCCTAGAGAGAAATAAAATACTGCAGCTATAAGGTGATATCTCCCCAAATACTATTGCTGTCTCCATGATTTGTGACTTGGGGTTTCCTGAGCCTAGGGCTATA
This sequence comes from Oceanodroma leucorhoa, assembly GCA_030449065.1. Classification (NCBI taxonomy): domain Eukaryota; kingdom Metazoa; phylum Chordata; class Aves; order Procellariiformes; genus Oceanodroma; species Oceanodroma leucorhoa. Next base: position 2,724,131 of record JASVER010000053.1, read on the forward strand.
TCTATCGGTGTTTTAAAAAGAAAAACAAAAAGCAGTAGCATGGATTTTAATGACTGAATCCGTAAGGTATGTATTGCATGTGCTTTTGCAGTCCTTAGTTTAAAGAGACACAGTTTCATCACAGGCATTGCCTGAGTTGGTAGCTTTGATAGTTGTTGGATATATTTTTCAAAAATTCGAGGAAAAGTGTTAATTGGTAAAGTATGTGCAAAATTGCCAGGATGATTGTATTTTAATTCAGTACTACCTATTTTGCTATAAATGCAGGAGTGGAGTAGAATTTATTTTTCAGTAAAGATAAAAGCAGAATGTTAGGAGGAAAAATTACTGACAAACGAAAATTAAAACAGTAGTATTACCAACCAGGGGTAGAGGAGAGGAGGAAGTAGTACTTGAGCAGACACAGGAGGGAAATACTATGGTCTTTTGCCAGGTTTCATCTTTGACACCAGTCTTTGGCTAGTGAGTACTTGTTCAAATAGCTGGGAAGGTGGAGGAGTGTTTACCTCCTCTTTGGTGCAAGGCAGATGGATGTGGGGGTGCGGTGCGTGTTTGTGTATGTACCCACGTGTGGGCGAAATGGAAAAATGTGGCCTCTGCTTATTTCCTCTTCCCATTTTCATTTAGGTAGTACACATATAAATGTTTTAATCATAACATTGATGAAATCTTAAACGTTTTGTTTTTGGTTGTTTTTTGKTTTTGTTTTTGTTTTTAAGAGAAAAAGAAGAAGAATGATATGTATCTGCTGAATCACTCTGCTGCAGGAAAATATGAAAACAAAAAAATTGGTCAGACTGCAGTGGTTCTGTGCAAAATGATTTACACGTTTTTCCGTAACAGATATGTTTAAAAGTGAGTGTTAAATGGGCCTTAACCTGACTTGCATTTGGTATAAGCCAGTGTTGGTACAGGGGAGTGCTGTATGAAACAAGTACAGAACAAATTCTGACCAGATCCAGGTCTAACAGGTTTTTTCACTCCTTTTTCTTTATCTGGGATTGATGATCCGAATCACCTAAAATGGTCAAAAGGGAGTCAGACCCAAAGTATCATAGATCCTTGAAGGATTTGGTTTTGCTGTCATCACTTTACATGTATAATCAATTATGAGCATAATTACATGGGTTTGGAGTCTGTTTGTGTGCAGTGCCAAGTTGCACGCGGGCATTTATAGCAGTTGTCTATTTTGTACCGATTCCTTCAGTATATATGCTTTTCTCTTGCATGAGGATTCGTAGGGTTAACACAAGCAGTAGGGAATGCGACTCCTGGTTATTTCGGAGGAAGAAGAGCGTTGAAACCTATTAACAAAATCTCTTCTGCAGGGGTGGCAGAACTCCACCGTGTTTCTGAGGCCCTGTCCATGCCAGCCGTCGTCAGCGTTCACACCAGCTCCCTCTGGCACGACTAGGCAAAGCCCGGTGCGTGCCCGGCGGCTCATCCGGGTGGGAAAGCCTGGGATGAAGCCAAGGAGGGCGGCAAGCTGTTTGCCTGGGACTTGTGTAGTAGGGCCATTATTGGCAAGAGGGAGGCTAATGGCATTTGGGGAGAGTACGGGAGTACTGGAGGGAAGCAAAGGAGTCTCAGACACTTACGCCAGGGCTGGTGGGAGATACAAATGTTTAAACTGGCATCTTGCCGTAATGTTGGCCAAAAGGTGCAGAACCTTGTTAAATCACTCAGCGGGAGTTCAGACCCAAGCGTGGTACTGTCTGGGGAGCGCACGATAAGCCAGACATGTACAATAGAGAATGATGTGAAAGCAATTCACAGGAGTGTTTTCTTTTATAAATCGTATTTTTATTGGACAGCTTTTTAAGTTTTGTCATCAAAACGTGACTAAATGCTTCCCTCTTGAGAGTGCTGAGGGAGGGAGGCTGGGGATTCACTGGAGGTATCTTAGTGTCATTTTGGTTTGGGTACCAGCTGCTGGTCTGATAAAGTGACTCCATGGAAGAAATGATTTTTATTAAGTATGCTCTGTGTATATGATATATGCCTGAATTATAATGGTGTTTCTTCCTGCAACCTAACCGTGGGAAGAGAGTAGATCTGCTCGTACAACTTTTGGCAAACTATTTGTGTAAAGAGGCGGTCTAGGAGGGTAGTCTGAGAGCCTCAGGCGAAGATTAATCTCTCTGTAGCAGGACAATGCTGTCTGGAGAGTCTTTGCCTCCTGGTGTCAGATACTTTAGTATCTTTTTATAAAAAGAAAACCAAACACCACCTCAAGGAAGTATTTATCCTTAGCACCCTCTTCTGGGCAAGTTCTTAGAGTCATGATTTTGTAACAACAGATAAGAGCTCTTAAGATCTTTTGTATTGTTTCAAGTTGCTTTCTCTCTTGGGTACCTCTAATGTTCTTGGAAGCTTACAGGTCAGATAGAACAACAGAAGCGATTTCTTAACATGATGCCTACAGATAATATTACCATGTATAAAATACATTTTTTTATTTTATTCATTGTGGTAGGTGTATATTGTTTATTAATTTGGTTTGATTATTTTTCTTTATAACAGTTCACCTCATGTTAGATATTCTTCACATATCCTCACGAAGATGCCACACGTGGCATTTTACACTATTTTTAGCATAACCAATGAAATAAGCACTGTTTTAGAAACCCAAGCACCTGCAAGACAGTTTGCTGTCATTCTAAGGGAAACAAGGTAGACCTAATTTCATTTCACTTTTTGCTGCAATGATAGCTTTTTAGTTGTCTGCTTGTCATTTTCTGTGGGTTTGGAATGCCACAATGATGAGTATTGGAGCCACTGGAGACAATAGCGTAGAGCTGGTGGTTTCTCAGTTGTACCTGGGAACCGTACTCTCCATAAACAGTCTCTTTAGGCTCCTTTTGGTTTAAGAAGGGGAAGCTTCTCCCATGAAACTGTGGAAATTTGAACACATGGGCTTTATTTTGCCAAGTGTGCACCTTTCTGATCTGCCAGAGATGCCAGCTTGGTTGCTACGTGGTCCCTCGTTGGGAATGCTCTGTGCACTGCGTGAGGTCATGTCTAACTAGGACTTTTAACCTGATTCTGGCAAAGGGGGCCTTACGTGATCTCCTGTTTTGCTTTGTGCTAAGGCTGAATTCTGCATCCCACGTTCTGGCTAATAGAAGTGTCCAAGAGAGAAGGTTTTTATTAAAAATAATACATTTTCCCAGAAACTTCTATGTGAAAGCCAACTCCTGTGCATTCCTAGTAACTTACTTTCTTCTCCTTTGTTACGGGACTTGGTAATGCTGCAAAAAAATCAGTATCTCCAGGAATTTAGGATCATTGGAGCTATACAGCACTGATCTTTCCCTGATGGAAAACTTCTGCTCCTATTGCTAACAGTTGCATACTTTACACTGAGGAAAAGGTGGATGGGATGTGGTAGAACATGCTGACATGGTGAGAAGCGGAGGTTGAAGGTATGAAATACGAGTACCGAAAAAGCAGGTAAAAGAAAGCCAGATGTATGTATAGAAGAGAGATGAGTAGGAGAGTAGAAAAAGCAAATGATAGGCTAAGTGTTTGGAAGTTAAGAAGATCTTCACCTAGTTAATTACCTGCAGTGTCCTGTCTGGAGAAATGTTATGTTCAGGCTTGAGCTTCACCTCCACAGTGAAAACCAAGCATGGGGAAGAAGGTACAGCTAGGAAAAACCCACCCAGCATGAATCCTCCAAGCCCTGGAGGCATTACATGCCATCTGCATGAAGAACCCAACTTCTCCAGTGCTTAGCTCCTGGGGTCGGCAGCACCACGTGTGTCTGCTGCGGCTGTGTGGTTCAGGGTGCAGGTTTCTGAGGTCAGGTCAGAGCAGCCTGTGTGGGGGGCTATGGATCTGCTGAGGGACTATAAACTCCAAAGGACTGTTGATTATAGCTACCCCTCTTCTCCATATGGGTGTCTATCTACAGGACTTCATTTTGAGCTACGGCTGTGTTTAGGCAAGAAACTGAATCATAACGATATTTTAATTTGAGCTGTCAAAATGTCTCCCATCAGGAATCTTCAGTCAGGTGGGATAAGTGTGACTGATCCTCACCTTGACATGGCTTTCTGCAGGACAAGTAGTATCTTCTGTAGCTGACCTTGATGTTCTGAATAAAGAACATTTTGCTTGTAGTAGTCTGCTTTTTAACCATTTAACTTTGTGCTCTTTCTTCAGAGGATGTGCTGAGTAAAGATGCTGGGGAGTGTGCAATATGCCTGGAAGAGCTGCAGCAAGGAGATACTATAGCACGGTTGCCTTGCCTCTGCATATATCATAAAGGGCAAGTATTCCTCAGGATGCGTATAAAATTCCAGAAGGTTGCATTTATTGGGTAGCTCCTCTAAGGGGTGCTTAATGGAGCACTAAAACTTAGTCATTTTTTACATTTAAAAACCCAAAAAACAACAAAGAAACAACAGCAGCAACCCTAAAGATGCTTCTAAAATGACATCTTTCTGCATCTCCACCAATGTATTTGAAGTCAATTTTCCCTACTATAGTCTTCTCATGCTTGCATGAAAAAGCCCCCAGGAAAAATAAGGCAAAATGACATGTATGGGGAAGGAGTGCACATCATGGCTAGGGAACTTAGGTTCTGTGTACTTAAGTTTTGTCAAATGCTAATAGACTTGGGGGGGGAGGGGGGAAACACTTTTTAAACCTGTTTCATGTTTGTTTTCACAAGTGTGTGTAACTAGAGGAAGTAAAATGTCAATGAATGATATAAGCAAGATGATCGTGTCAGTAGTGAAGTAACCTGTGTATAAAACCTGGGTAGTAACTTGTAAAATGCTTCCTTAGAAAACTTTAACACTTAGGAAATCTAGTTTTTCAACAGTGTTTAATATCCAAATATTACTGTGATTTGGGGTTATTAAATTTTCCAATTATGTGTGTGTATATACATATAATTCTTTGTATAATATAAAATCCTACTAGTGATTGAAATTATGAGAAACCAATTTATATTCATCTCTTACTGCTAAATGTTACTGAGATATTCATGTCAATTGTTTTGTTTTTTGTCTTGCATCCAACAGCTGCATAGATGAATGGTTTGAAGTAAATAGATCTTGCCCTGAGCATCCATCAGATTAAGACAAGATTCATATTTTTAGGTAATATTTATTTTTAGATGCATACATTTCAACAATAAATATCTTTATTATCTGAAATAACTCTTTATGCTATTTTTTTTAATTTGTGAATTTGCTACTGTGTCTCAGAACTGCAATATTAATCAGTAAGTATTGACGTATATTGCAATATGTAAAAGGTTTCTGCATCCTTGTATGGCATGGTCTGAAATGATGTATTCCAATTTTAGTACTGGAAAGTGACAAGTCAGTGCCAATAAAGCTTTAACATTAACTTCTAAAGAGTATTTTTTCCATGGAAATGAAACAAAATTAAAATAATACAATTGTGTAATTTTGGATTGTTCCATGAGTACTGGCATTTATTTCTGATGGAAAGCTTTTGGAATCATATAAAAAAGTTGAAACTAGGTATTTTCAAAACCACTTTCATGTTAATGCATTCCAGAATGTTTAGTAAAAAATGTTAACATGTTTCTATCCCTCCCATCTCACAGAGGTTCACATTTTTCCAGCTTATGTTTTGTGTTAATGATTTCAGATCTGCAATCAGCGTCACAGGTTTAAAGGATAGGTTTATTCTTTTAGTTGACTAGTTCGAAAACTTTATTTTGCATTAAACTACTGCCCTTAAGCATTGCAAAACATACCAACAGTCATCATAATTCTTAGAGAAATGGAGATACCTGAAATTGTGGCTGGTAGCTGAGGGTTTGGTTTTGTTGTTCTGATGGAAATTAAAAACAAAAAAAAAATCTGAAGTCTTTATCATTGGCATTTATTTGTTCATTTATTTCATCTTGCTTCATGAGTGTGTGTTGCAGGTCACATTGCAGTGCTATGGTTGTTGCAGGGGTAGCAGAGAAAACCTGAAGGAAGGTATCCTGCTGCAGGGACAATTATTTTAACCTCAGGGCAGTGTTAGCCAAAATTAATAAACAAACACGTTTCCTATATTGCCCCCAACAACTGAATTGTGGAAGTAGCCCGCATGCTGTTTATCAACACGTTTATCTCTGTACGTGCTCATGGGTGTCTAACCTCATGTTAGCGCTTTTTTTTCACAGCAGAGATGGTGATAATTGGGGCTTAGGGGAAAGGGGAAGGAAAACATGGTGGTTGTGCACATGCTGTTTGAGTGTGTTATCTACTGAAATAGCTGAAATGATGGTCCTTTTGTCTTCTGCTTTTTCAACAGCTGCTTCCACTGATCAGAAAACATAGGAGATATGAGGTTCCCGTGCTGAACACAGCGTGCCTGGCTTGAGACTTACAGTTCTTTGTGGCTGAAAAAGGCAAAGATGGACAGTGACATGGAAAAAGCATTGCAGACACCGGTTACTTGCCAGTAGTGCTCAGTATACCAAACACTCATGCAAAGGACACACAGGGATTTTGAAAATGCTGCACATTCTGTAACAATCGACTCCCCACAGACGTTACTGACACTATTTTGTGTCGAAGGCCAAAGTTCCTAATTTCAGCCTAACTTCTGGTTCTGTGAAGAAGCAGGTTATTGGACGTGTTTCCTACTGCCTCAAGTGGAAGCGGAGACGTTCGATACATGTTACCTGAGACCCTTGCAGGAGGATGGCCCTGGGTTTGAGTGGGAACGTTTTCACCTTTTCATTGGCTGAAGAAGAGTAAATGGCAAACTAAATATAATCTAACAGTGTGACCTTAATTTACTGAATTCACATCCTGGTTTATGTTCTTCACTTTTTTCAAGAACAGAAAACATAAACTTCTCTGCATAGGAATACTATATTTCAAAATTTTGTAACTAAACCTTTGTCACAATGCAGTCCAAAGAGTAAAACCAAGACAGGTAACTAATTTATATTGATCAAGCTATAGGGATTGTTGAAATCTGCACATTGTTATTGCTATTTAAGTAACTAAAACTTCTCTTTTACTGCTTGTGAGTAAAAACAACAAAAAAAATGCAGCAAAGCAAAATCTTACAGCTATGCAACTTTTTTTTAAATAGGGAAAAAAAAGAAGAATTACCAATTTTAAGTGCTGCCAGTTAAGGTAATTTGTTTAACGGGTATTTTTTTAAAAATGTTTCAGGTAATTATTTTGTTGTACTACTCTCATCTCCAGGCTGCCTCCTGAGGTGTAAATGAATAACTGCAAATGTGGGCACAGCAAGAGGGTTTTTTACAGGCATGGGTGAGATGACATCGAGGTGGGATTTGTGTTTAGTTTTTAAAACACACGCAAGTTTTTGTTTTCTTGTTTGAATGTTTTTTTTGATGGCAGGATCTGTAGTACTTTGCATCTAAATCCTTGGTCTCTTCATGTGGAGACCAGCATTTGACAGTGTGGCTTGTTTTTTTTTAAAAAATGCACCTGCATTTGTTTAGTTTATTATTATTTTACTGTATTATATTGGTATAACCAGAGCTCCATGAAACACAGGATGTCTCTGGGGGGGTACACAAAGTAAAACTGTGGATAAATATTAGTTCCCATAAAGTATCAAAGTTAAAAAAAACCCAAACAAAACCACAAAAAAAAAAGGACAATAAACTGGAACAGATATCAGGGCTTAGAAGCATACTTTTTATATCAAGAATTAATCGTAGTAGTTTCTAAATTTCACAGTACAGGGAAGAGTTGTGAATATTTATTAGCGACAGCATTTTTAGTGGGTTTCAATAGTTAAAATAAATTGCACAACACTTCGAACATTTTTCTTGTGCATACATAATTCTGCTTTTCTTTTTTTGTTTAAGTACATATTTCTCTCTTGCTACTGTGATTTATATAAAAAAGGGCGAAGAACAGGAGCAACTATTGCTACCTGGAGAACAAGTGCAGTGCATCTTACTAAACTTTCCTATCTTGCTTGCAGAGCAATTCTTGCCTGGATAACGTTTTCTCTTGAATGTTGCTCTGTAAAATGCCTTTGTTAGGCTGCAAATCTAAATGAGTCCAAACTAGATAATTGTTGTAATCGCCAGTGCAGTTTCTGCATTTTTGGGCTCGCATCACTGGTTTCAGCTGAACCTGTAACTATGGGGCCCTGTTGTATTCTCTTTTTCAGTGGGAGCAGAACCATTTTGTCACACTTTCAATTCTGTAGTCACATCAAATGTACAGTCGTTCCCTGTACAGATCCCTTTTTAGCCGAGAATATTTGTGTTGCCTTGTATTGTCATGAAGGGGAGGGAGGGGATGAGGAATTACAGCACCTGTAATACTCAAATAGTGGTGTTGCCTGCAGGCCCACTTTTCCAATGTTTTTAAATTCCTGAAAGTAAAGCTTTTGCATTTGCATTGATTTAATGTTTACTGTTGGCTTCATGCCTACAGAAACTCACCTAGTAGTAATGTAAAGGGGGTAGGTAAGTGTTTTGGTGTCCTGTGCTCCGAGGTCATAGATAGTCTTTGGCTTGGAGATTAAGTAGGTAAATATTATAAACATAAATCTGTTTACAACTTAAGCTCAGTTTTGGTAGTTCATATTTCTAGTTCATTTACTGTTTTTTCAAAAACTTAATTTTCTGTATTCAGATGCAAGTAGCTGGTTTAAAGAGCCAGCAGTTATCACTGCTGCCCTACGTGTAGGGCCAGTGTTTGAAAAGCATGCCACTAGCAATCGCACTGATGCATGGTTTTGCAGGCAAGAGTCCGTTGCTGCTTCCATCGGCACGGTAGAGCAGCAATACCTTGGATTATTTGAGGAACTGATATAAGGTCAGCCTTCGATGCTAGTTTGGCATTCTTGGTATCCGTAAATCTCTTCTGAAAGGCTATGGGAGGTTTTCTTGTATCAAAACCTGTAATATAGACCAAGCCTAGAATGACCCTGGAAGCATGAGAGTGATGCTTGGGTTTGAAAACGCCTGTGGAAGTTCACCTATGTAAGCTTTCCATCACCAGCTGTGCTGGTCAGTTGGCGATGACCATGCTGTAGACGTAGCTCTAGTCATAGGCAACACCTTCATTTTAAAACCATCCTCACAGTGGTCCTAAATCATTGTGCTTCAGAAGGGGAAAATAAACACCAAACAAGTCCTGTGTCTCAGTCAAGGAATACCACGTTTGTCCACAAGAAGCAATAACTTAAATTACGGTGCGATATGCTTCTTTGCCTGTAAATATATTGAGATTGCCAATTCCGTGCTGTTTCAGAGTATTTTCTGTCATCTGACCTACATCTTCCCTAAGTATGTAAGGGTGTGAAATAATTCCCATACTCAGGTCTGCCATAAACATGCTGCTTGCCAGAAGGGGAAGAGTAGACTCAACACTGTCTTGAAACGTGAGATTTTTCTGAACTTGTATCTTGAGTAGCAACTTATGTTCTAAAGTTCATAGTGGAGGTGGCTATGATTTGGGTTGTGTATAACTCTACTCCATACAATACCAAGAGAGCCATGCTGCTGTCAGCACAGGGCACCCGTTGTCCTGTCTCTTATAAATCAGTATATCTGTAATAACACTTCCCTTTGAAGGAGGTAGCTAATTTTCTTTCAACATTCAATGATGAGTTGAATGGATACATTCAATGATGAGTTCAGTGGGACGTAAAAGCAAAAATACAAAGCACGCTGCAAATTTGTGGTATTTTATTTTGGGGAAGAATAAAGCCTAAAACAGATGGTCTTACTTGTAATCAATTTAACTTTCATATTCAAGGGTAAGTGTACTGCAGTATTTTGAAATGGAAAACATGTAGGTGATGTACAGGCATGGGTAGATACTTGTGACCTTTTTTCCCTGCTCCCCCCCTTCATGATGTAAAGGGGGTTTTATGACCTAATCTCAAGATGTATACATTTATTCTAGTTCTTAATGTTAGGAGCACTGGCTTTTTAATTAAGTCTTTGCTGAAAGGCTGGAGAGCTGGTAAAACTGACTCCCAGAAGACTAAAATCTCAGCAAATGTGGGAAAGATAATTTTTATTCAGAAATGTGGATCTTTGGTGTTTCTGGATGGATAATGCCTAATACATAAGATGTGCTTATGGATGCTTTTAGTTTGCCGCCTTTTCCATGTGAGGGCTTCAGAAACTTGCTCCATTTCTTATGTGTTCCACCAAAAGCAGGGAACTTGGCACTTGAATGTTACTACTAGCTGTACGTAAACAGCAACAAAGCATATGTTGGTTTTGATGTAGGCCATGATCTCTCTGAGTTTAGCTGCTTTCTTGTAGTGAAAGAGAATATTTGTGTGCAAATTTGGTATTGCTGTTTTGTACCTACTAATTTTGATGTACAGTTGGGAGTTTCCTGCCGAGAGACTACCGTATACCTGGGAGTACAGAAGTGCTACTGTGGATCTTCCAGCACACCTCTTCCAGCACACCTTTGAGGATTATTATCATTTTTTGATGAGTGCTGTATTTTATGATTCACTTTCCACCCTTCCAAGCTTAAAAGTCATTTTACTATCAATTTCTTCTCCTCTTCCTAGCTGAAGACGTGATACATTTTAGGCCATATCCCCTCAATCTTTGCACAGGCTTTCCATTGGCATCAGCAAAAGTAACGTAAGAGGTTGTAGCTGGAAGAGGAGGGCTTGTTGGCTGGGTTTTAGCAAACCCGTAAACATGTTTTTTCCTGCGGCAGTGTCATCAGCTCGTACCACTTCTTGTCATTCAAAATACTCTGTGTGAGAAATTCACAACAGAACTGTGTCCAGTTTTTGCTTCCTAAATGTAAAACTTACTATGTTTCTCCGTATAAATTAACCTGCTTCTAAAATCAGCTTGAAGATGTTTTAGCCTGTTGGGGAAAAAAAAACCAAACAGTTCTTACTCTCAAGTTGCGTCTGGTTATCTTACTATACAGTTCGGCTGGCTTCCCAAGCCGCTGCATTGTGTTCTGGAAAGTCATTTCTCAATTAAGTACGTCAGAGCTGATGATGGGATAAACTGTAAAATGACCTCACTGTGGGGCATTACTGGTTGCTGAAGACTTGCTCAGGTAARCCATCGTAGGAATATCCTGCACCTGAAAAAGGTTGGACTTGGTTGTCTTTTGATCTAATAAGTTGCCAGTGTACAAGAAGTAGAAGGCAGCAAGCCTGCTAGCTGATCTTTCTGGCAGCTTTTAATCTATGTATGTTTGTTTGGGAGACTTTTGCCCTTGGGTGTGCTTTGGCAAAGATTTTGCAATGATAAGTAGGATTTGCTTGATTCTGGCAGAGTTTCAAGTGTAAGTAACCTGACGTTGCAAGAACATAATCTGTTGCTGAATCCTATTCCTCTTGTTTTCCCTCAAATCTGTCCTTTTTATTGCTAATTTGTTACATTTAATAGTAAACACTTCTCACCATGAATGGTCACAAGCTCTCAAGGTGTGAAATGCTAACAGGAGGAGCCATCAAAGTGTGATTCTGTGATCATCCTGTATATATTAAGATAAAGCTGAAGTATTCGTTACCATACAGTCAAGAACTCTCTCCTAGCTGATATTGCCAAAGCACTGTAACTTTCAAGGAAGAAGGGAGGTGGTGTAGCTGTAGAGGGGTTGTTTTAATGAACTACTTAAAATTAAAAGCTGCAGCATCACACTGAACGAGTGGTGATCCAGCATTAACCTTATCACGTGATTGCAAATCTCATTCTGGCTCTTCCTACCCTTTGGCAGGTACCTGCTGGTAAGGAGCAGAGTGTATATTCCCCTTTTTTTATATGCCTCTTCCCACCGAGCTAACCCTGCCCACAACGAGTTAGAGGGAGCTCTGTGCTAGCTTCTGAAATGCCACCTGTACCTGCAGTGGTAATGGACAAGATGTCTTCCTTCATTCCTTCATTACCTGGAGCAGAAATCGGAACGTAATTTGCAATGTCTAATGTAAAACATGTTTGTTTGGGGTTTTCTGTTTTTGTTTTTTGTTTTTTTTTTTTTTTTTTTTTTTTTTTTTAATTGAGCAGTATGCTTGCAAGTTGACTTAAGTTGTTATAAGGTACTCTTTTCAGTGGTCTGCCAGTACATAACCATGAATGAAAATATTTTTTTATTGATTTTTAGGTTGTATGTTTAACATTCCATTCATGTAAAATATGTACAAATATATGTAATAAATCTTTTGACGCACAATTTTCTTCACACTTCCAGGTGATTTTTTTTTTTTCCAAAGTATTAGTGCAAGAGGCGTCGCTGTGGAGCAGAGCTTCTCTCTGTCTGTGCTGCAGACCAAGCTGGAGCAGAGGAAGGAAAAGCAATGCGTGGTGTATAGTCACAGCTAGAAAAGCAGGTCGGTATCTCACCTGTCTGCAGTTAGGAGTGCAGACCCCCTAGGCCAGCCTCTGGCCCCTCTCAGAGCCCCTTTCGCTCTTCGCAGATCCCGCAAAGCGGCTACGTGACAGGCTTTTCTCTTTTATGCAGCTGGCCAAGGATGGTCTTGGCAGAGCAGGACTGATGTAGCTGCTGTTTTGCCAGGGTGGCTGGTGGCTGGAGGTGAGGTGTCTCTGGTTGATGTGTCCTCTGGTGATCCTCAGCAGACAGGATGGCCTTTAAGATTAGCATAAATTAGAGCTGCCAGGTCTGGAGGTGGGAAACTCGTGTGAGTGGTTTGAAAAGAAGGGAGGGGTGGCAAACAGCCCTTTCTCGTCACCTAGGGACTGGGAAGCTCCATCAAAGCATCAAGCTAAGCTTAATACACTGCTCGTTCCTTCAGTTTCCTCTACCCAAATACCACCCTAGCTTCTTCCCAAAACTCTTCATAGTTTCCTCTTTAAAACTGACTCCTTGCCAGCGTACCCCTGGCTCGGCAGTGTGTGGATTTCCTTGTCCCTGACGGTCACCAACACTCTCCCCTCTGTCCCTAAACGGCTGGGAGGAGGCTACTACGCCAGGCTCCTGCAGAGATGGTTTGCTGGAAGAGGGAATTTCTGCCCAGAGCCACGGAGGGCGTTAAATCTGTCTCCAGTTGGCAAGGGCAGAGCACTGTGCTGCCGACTGCCTGGAAACCTCTGCCCGGGGCAGCGCCTGCAGCTAACGAACGCATTGGGTCGCCTGCAGTGCTGCCTGCAGCCGGTAGCTGTGGGCGTGACAGACCTGACCACGTTGTTACTCCACATCTTCCCGCCTGCCCCAGCAGCAGCTGAGGAGCTGCAGCCCTTGTGGTAAAAGTGAGATGAGGACGGGGGCACAGGTGAGCCACGTGCTACCGAGGTCAGGCAGGTTTTGGATGGTGTATGGTGTAAGGCTGCTGGGGGGAGAGGGTGATTTTACACCCTTTCCCCTACCCTAGTTGGGAGTGGAGCTGCGGGTGTGCTGAGCAAAACCAAAGTGCATTTCACCAAGGGTACGTGCAGCGCGGATGAGGAAAATGAAAGACGTTTACTCTCCAGGTGGGAAATGCTTGCTCTTATGTTGGTGTGTTGCATCTCAACCCAACAGGGTGCTGCTCCCAGCCGGGGGGGGCTGTCGGCAGGCTGCTAATAGCTGCTGGTGGAATGTGATGCAAGGGTTTACGGCRTAGGTTCCTCCGAGGCTGGGTGTCCGTCCTTGCTTGCTCCATTTTTGAGACAAGCCTTCTGGTGTGGCCAGGAGTAGCTGAATCTGTTGTTAAAGCACAGCGACGGTTACGACCCTCACAATTCTCTCCATGGGAGATGATAGTTTTACTGCATGAATTATTCAAGTCTGCACCAAGAGACAGTTGGATATAATTACTAAGGAACGTGTTCATATCTCTTGCTAGTGTAAATCTCCCCCCCCGCGCTCCCCCCATCGCCTTCTGGGAAGCCTGACTTCCTTCACTGCCAGTAGTTCCTATGGAAGCAAGTGATAACTAGTTAGAGCTGTGTTTGGCTTCGCATCAGGAAAATCTGCTGGAAATTATTCCAGTTCAGTAGGTACAGGATTTCATGTGTGGAATTTAAATTAGTGGCATCTGTTGGCATCATGTCCTGCCCTCCTGCCTACGGCTGGGACATGGGACATGCTGCCTCTGCCCCAGCTGCCTGCCCTGGGGGGTGAACCGGGCGGCAGCGCCAGCCCCGGGCCGTTCCTGGGGGCTGTCAGCATGAGGTGGTGATGCTGCACGTGTGTGTGCRTCTGGTCCTGCTACCGCACGCTGTTGCTTAGTACAGCCAGTGGTCCATGTCCGCTTCTGGATGCGGGGTTCCTTTTAGCAGGAAGGGGAGCAAAACATGCAGCCTGCGGCAAAGAGAGCAGGGGCGGGGGGAGAGCCCCCTGCAGCAGCTGGAGCTGAACAGGGGCGTTTTCTCCCCTGGCATTTGAGTGCTCTGTGCTGGAAGCTCTCRTGCTCCTTCTGAGGCTACAAGACCTGAGCAATGTCCGTGCCTGAGGGGCTCAGGCTGGAGCGTGCTGGTCTCTGTGAACACCCCCCGGCGTATTTGTTTAGCTGAGGAGGTGCCCAGCTCCATCCCACCCTGCAGGGAGAGGGGTGCTCATGTCCAAAAAGCCAAACAAAGCCATAGAGGACACTGCTTGCGAGATGCTGCGCAGCTCGTGCCCGCCGTCTCCTCGCCAGCCGGCCACCGGACAATAAGGAGCCTTAGAAAAAGCCAAGTGAGATGGAGTTTACCAGCCCTCGTTTAATAAAGCATCTGTTTTCTGAGGGGGATGAGATCAGGGATGCGTGGGGGCAGGGAGGAGGGTTTGACATAAATAAATAATTGTAAAAAGCCCATCCTCGGTTGACGCAAGATGACTCACTCCTCATAAAGGCAAGAGCGTAGAGGAGGCAGATATTAAAAGCACAGGGATGGGTCCTCAGCTGAGCTCGGTGGGAACTGCAGATGCTTGGTGCCTCTCCGGATTTGGCCCATTATCTTTTTAGTCATGTTTTGTGTTGAGCTCCTGCCCTGCTTTTTGTTTTCATCCTGGTTACAGAGTTCTTTGAACACAAGTTTAAATTTTAACGAAGACTTCCCCCCCCCCCTTCCTCTCCTAGTTGCTTCTTTAAGCCGACTTCAAACAGAAGGAAAAGGAAAACCTAAAGCCTCTGTCCAAGCCTGGACAGGCTTTGCCACCGAGGAGAACAACCACCACRGGGCCGTCCCCCTGTGCGGCGGTGGGGTTTCCTCACCTGCTCCCTGCCTCAGCGGAACCAGATGACTTCTAAAGGGAGCAGCTTTCCTCTTCACAAGTCACCCAGGCCAGGATTAACATCTGCTAAACTCAGGATTAAAGAGTCTGGCAGGTAGCGGGAGCATGAAAACATGACCGCTTCATTCGCTCCAGCCCRTGAGGTCCAAGTCTCCTGGCTCGCGAGGCTTTAGCAGCTAATTAAGTTGCTGACTTTGGTGTATAGGATGAATCCCCAGATGTGAGCGGTTGGGCGTAATTTAGTTGTTTGCAAAGGGTGTGCTATAGCTGGAGCTCCGGCTTTCTTCCCTGCGGGAGCGAAGGGGACGCTTCTGCACTGGGGCCGGTTTGCTCTCGGGCGCAGCCGCTCGCTGCAGGCGTGGAAGTGGCCCCTCGGCCGTGCCACCAGCGCCCACCTTGTGGGCCAGCTGCCTGCACTGGGGACCGGGACAGGGGAAGCACGGCACCTTTCTCGGCAAAGGCGCTCCAACCCAGGCTTGCCTGTACTGCACAAACCGGTCGCTGGCCAAGGCTGCTAAGCTTGGAGAAAAAGCGTCCGTCCCTTCCTTGTCAGTCCCGCTGGGCTGGCGGGAGGGGCTGCGTGTGAGTGGGGCATGATGATTTAGCTGTGCCCCCYGTTAAGCATCTACCGCCCTGCCTTGCTGACAGCTCCAAAGCGGGGCTCCCGAGGGGCAGCGGCGGCTGCTGGTGCCGGGGGCTGCCGCCCTGCCCGCAGGGTCGTGGTGGCTGGGCTGTGAAAGCCGGCAGCGCTGGGCTGGGGCAAGGGAATGACAGGAACCGCCAAAGCAGGAAAATTGCAGCCGATGAAGTGGCGGAGCCACGACCCTGAACTCTTCCACGTGTGGGGCCGGGGCGGGGGCCAGGCCAGGGGCAGGGCTGGGATTGGGGCCCCGGCCCTGCTTTAGCAGCTCTGCTGGGCAGAGAAAACGTGGTGGCAGTTACCAGCAGGATGGCCAGAGCAAGGGAAATGTTTAGTTCCCCCTCTCCTGTAGCCAGTGCCCATCTGTGCATCTTCCATTTCTCCAGAAGGTTCTGGCCTCCCGGGGCTGTTGGGAAGCCCCCCTGTTCAGCAGCCCTGGTGCCGGCGGCGGCTGCAGGCCCTGTGCATGACAGGGATTTATGTATCGCCACCTTAACGCGTTGCTTGACCCAAAGTCGCTGAGCTCGGGCGGGTGTGGCRGCACCAGCCCTGCCAGAAACCTGCTGCTTTCTGGTGCAGTCACACGGGGACCCCCCGTCAGCGCGGACGTACGAGGGYGCAGGAGATCCCCGCTTTCCCAGTATAAATGATGGCTGCCGKTTTTACCCCTGGCCGACTACAAGACCAGTTTTTATTCCCTAACCTGGCTGCCGTGACCTCTCATGCCTTGATGCTTCTGAAGCCAAAGCTGCTGTTTTCTCTGAGACATCATCCCTCCTTTCAAGTCCTGCTGCRTACCTGAGGCAACTTACTTCAAAACTTTGCAGCTCGTGCCCTCACCTCTCATTTACTTCTGGGAGTGGAGAATGAACACTGGCCAACCTTGGCCCCGTTGAGATTGACGGGGGATTCGAACATGAATTCCCCAGGATAAAAGAGGGGACTCCCCAGCACCTGTGGCCCTCCCTGCAGCCTCTCGTCGTTTGGCCCCACCCAGGGAAGTGGGGAAGGACTCGCCGCTGTCACTACATCACATTTTTAGAAGCCTCACCCACGCCACAGGGCAAGCGACAGCTCCCAGCAAGCGAACAGAGACCATCTCCCGTGAGTAAATTCAGAGCCCCCCAGTGCAGCAGGCAGCTCCCGACCTGGCCTCCATTTTCATCTAGCACGATCCTGCTATTTTGTTTCTACCTACTAAARCAACAGTCAAGTCCTTCCTGCAGGGCTGCAGCTTTTTGCTGCTAAGATGATTTGTTCCATCAGTTGAAAACTGAGCGGCCTCTGCAGTGACCTCTCCCTCTCATGGCACGCCYGTCCCTCGCTGCCTTCCGCCCGGCTCTGACACCTTTGCTCCCGMGTGCGGCCATTTATACAGTTCTGCCGTAGGCTCCTGTTTTCCTCTGCCAAACCAAGGAAAGGGAACAGAGTGAAACTACAGGGAAGCAGGTGTGGGTCTGTTGCTGCCTTTCAGCCTCAGTGCTCCTCCTACGGCATGGGACGGAGGGATTGGGATCCTGCGCTGGCTGCGGCTGAAAAGCGAAGGCTGCGTGGCCGTGCGCCACCCTGCGAGTCTTGAACTGGGGCCTGACAGCTGGAGATGCAGGTCTGACACCCAGCTGGGTGTCAGAAGAGCATCCTTTCCCGAAGACCTGGCGGTGTGTGACTAGAGCGGGACAGCACTGCGTTGCAGCAGGGCTGTCTTGGGGGCCGCTTTCTCSGGGCGAAATGCAAGTGTTGCACCTCAAGCCAGCAAGAGTTTGCCCCCAGAGTGTGGCAGGAGCACTAGAGCGGCACAGCACGGCAGCAGTGTGTGTCCCTGACCCACTGTCACGGTTTCCCTCGCTGCCCCTAACTGGGTTGGCACCCAGTGCCACAAAGGTCCCTCACGGACGGTGGCAGCTGTGAGCGCCCTTCTCCAGCTGTGGCAGCTCTCYTCTCTCGTCTGCAGCCAGAATTAGTTAGGCTGTCACGGTCCCGTCTTGATCTAGCCAAGTGTCTGCTTGACAGGGCTTCAGCAAAGCCACAGAACTTGCCGGCAGCCTGTTCAAAAGGTCTTTAAAAAGCTGTTTATTTTCACAGTGGTCAAGTGGGAAAAACATAATGCTGCATACAGAGAATGTCAGCAAATTACAAACAAGTCTTAAAAAAGTTAGTTGTCTCTGAATTCGAGTAAAAAAGGCACTCGCTGCAAGCTTGCAAATGTGCTGCTCCGATGTGCTCTACRAATAGTCCAGTAAGACTATGAAGAAAGAACCACAGCCTGAAATGCTGTGCAATAAACCAGGGAACTCCAGCTGCTCCCAGAGCAGCAACCAGTTTCCCCAGCACGATCCCTGAAGCTGTGACGTGCTTTGTGAAGCCAACCCTCTGCCCTGCGTGAGTTGGGAGCAGGAGGCTGTGAAACCCCTCAGTTTTATCAAAGCCAGACTGAGCTGTGCTCAAACTTTCAGCCCAGCCCAAATTCACCTCTGAAATGAGTGGCTATGACTGGCRCAGTCACTGGCACCACAATCAGTGCCAAACTCTGTCCTACATGGAGCTGGGCTTGATCCTGCCACCACTTACCCTGAGGCAATTTTAGCTGGCRCAGCCCCATAGATGCCCCCGACCCTGGAAACACTGCCCTGGATGCCTGGCTTGTAACAGCCGGGCCGGGAACAGGATTTGCAACAGGGTTGAGGTTTTGTCACGCTACAAATAGCTCCAAAGGCTGCTCTAAACAAAAAAAAAAAAGGGGCAGAAGTGTCTGTATTGGAAAGCTTTGAGGGAGCTGTCAGGGACACTTTGTACTGCTTTAGTCTATCAGTGAAATGAGGACAGGAGCTGGAGTTTTTAACTATATTTTCTAYGGGTAAATGAGCAAATAATTCAGTGATAGAGCAAACTGGGAACGCACTTCCCTCCGACACAGGCAAGTGACGCCTCTGGTGAAGGCCCTTCCTGCACCAGTGTCTCCTCCCCTCCATAAGGCCAGGCTGGCAAAACAGAAACATTTTGACAAGGTAGGTGCAKGGGTGTCTGATTTGTTAAAGTCACTGAGAAGTCTTTACAGGCCTTGCTTTGGCAGATGTTTTTGCAATTGAAATCCAGCTCATCTGTAACTGTGTGCCCTTTTGCTTCAGTAAACAAATGGCTTAGGTGCAGAAATGATTCAAGTTAGCTGACTTTCCTCTGGCATGGTCTAAAAGCCTCATCTGCCTCCCTGTGAAAAATCAGTGCTGATACCATGGACAGGGAGGAAAAGCCACTGAAAAATAATGAACACTAAGTTGGTTTTCTTCTCTTTTTTTTTTTTTTTTTTTAACTGCTGGTTTTGTGAAAAGCTTTATGAGTATTTTAAAGGTGTGCTAGTGAGCTGAAGTGAATAGACAGAATTGGGGACTGGGAAGGTCTGGTACCACACAGGAAACGGAGAAGCTCTGACCTACAAAGCAAGCCTTTCTGCATGTTTTGCTTTATGGGGCAGATTTGGGAAATGGAAAGGTGAGGGTTCATTGGTTTGGCATTTTAACTGGAGATTCTTCTTCCAGCCTACCAAGGTTTTGTGGGTTAGTCAGCAACTGGAGAAYTGTTTCTCAAAGTTTTGGGGAGGTGGTAACACAGGACAGGGAAATGGATCATTTTCCATTTTATGTTCCTTGTACACACTGTGGGGTAGAATTTGAGTTTACCTTTATAAAGCATGCCTAATTTGCACTCAAAAAAAATAATCAAATGCCCCACTCCTTTGCAAACCGGTTTCTTTTAAGGGCATCTAAAGTTACACTCCCTGAACACTAATTATTTTGGGGGGGATAATGTTTTCTTGCTGGTCCTTATCATTGCTACGTGCCTCTTGCCTTGCACTTTCCACTAATTCAAGCATAGAATAAAGGCTTTCCAAGCAAATCTCAATCATTCTCTGTGCTTACATGTTGCTGGGAGAAGGGATTTCTACTTGATGCAATTGATTTTCAATCGTTCTTTCTCCCCACTGAAGCTTAATATTGGTGTATTGCCACCAGCACAGTGTCTAGGCCAAGAGCCAAGGCAATGAACAGCCTGCTAATTAATTTTTCACATTTATCTCCAGACCCTCTCCCCAGAACAAACACTGTGAAAACAGGAGGTGGCAGTTTCTATGCAGCCCTCAGGAAATTTTAAGCAAAAGTGTTTTACTGCCAGTTTTATGCTTTTACAGTGATGGCAGTAAGGACTTCTAGTTGTATAAAAGGAAATGTATTGGCTTCAATACGGAAAAAAAGATTATTGAAAGTAATCTGCGCCATTTCTCAAAAAAGAAAAAAAAAAGTAGTAGCCAGTGGAGAAATAAGGGTCTAATTTCTAGGCAGGAGAAAGGTATTCAGGTTGAAAACATTGGTACCRTGCAACTATTATAGACGGATTATGTTTCCAGTAAAGCTCTGTATGTTCATTTTCAGTTATGAGGCAGATAATACTGTGAGCTTGTGGAGTTTGTTCATCTTGCACCGTTTCTTGCATATATGTGTGTGTGTGTGTGTGTGTATTTATGTATATAAATAAGTTAGAGATTATTTACACCAGTGTACAGAATAAATCTAAACTCAGTTATCAAAATGCATAGACCTGCTAGTGGATTTGGTCTGTTAATACTTTGCATTTCATCCTCAAAGCACCATACAAACATTAATTATTTTACCCAGGCACTTCCCACTCACCAAAAGGATTAAGAATAACAGCCACGGTAAGGATGGAGCTGAGGGAGCGCAGCCTGTTCATAACAAGGCAGCTAATCACGTATCCCTCTCCTGCCATKAGCACTGCAGATTTATGCCTTTATAAACTCTGCCGTCCAAGTGCAGAAGTAACCTTTGTAACACGGAGCTTGTCAAAATAGGAAAGTCCTCATTCAAAAGCAAATGATCCGATCTTCATTTTCAAAAGCTTTGGCCTCTTCTTGGCTTATCAGGTTCCCGTTCAAACTGGAGGGGAAAAATAAGAGGGATGTGAAAGTAAGGTAGTGACTGTTGCCCATCTTCTATTTTTCCAAGGTTTTGGAGCAGAGATCACAGCTTTGCAATGCCGTGTAAGCTACATGCTTCTCAAAGGCACACAGCTGGGAGCCGGCCTCAGACAGGCAGGCTACAGCACTGCTGTTCCCACTGCACGTATGAGGAACAAGGCTACTTCTTCAGAACTAAAAACTGAACTAACACCTAAACTTCTTTGAACTAAAATCAGTGCTGGATACCCAGCTGTTTGCATTTCAGCAAGCAGCATAGAGCTGATGAAGGTTCTTACCATGCAGTGGGCTAGTTTAAAGAAATTTAAATAGTCTTCAGAGCATTTTGTCTTCCATGACAAGATGCAAAGAAAATTCTGTTAAGTATTCAGGCATTATTAAAGCGAAATTACTTACGGCAAAAATTTTCAAGTTTGGCTACATAAAGTTAATCTACATTGATATTTACACCCCTGAAAATGAGCAGCCTGGTAAGTGCAGCTTTCAGAAATGTTGAAATCTATTAAACCATTTAGATTTATGAAATTATTGGGGTTAATGAACACCTCTGAAAATCCAGGCAAGAATCAAAAGACAGACTTTGGTCTGAAGATTCAGAATGATTCCAGTGGGAATTGTTGCCTTTTCTGTGGACTAAAGCTGACAATGGCCTTTGAAAGAAGCATCTCTTCCACATCTCCAGGGAACCCACTAGTCAGTGAATCATTGTCTTTCTAAGCAAGAATTCAGTGTCCTTTCACTAAAACAAATATATATATTTAAAAATAAATTCCATGTTCAATAATAAAGAAGCAGCAGTGCTAAAACCAGCACAGTTCTATTGACTCCTGAGCTCCCTGAGGTGAGGGAAGGAATGTGGTATTTAGCCTCACAATGCACATGTGTGACTATGCGATGCCCACCTAATCTAAAACAAGCAAATCTTACAAAAAGTTAATCTTCTTGTAGCTTAGCACTTTCAGTGTGTTTGGAACACTGCCCAAAGAAAAACCAAGCGCAAATTCTATGAACCAAATTAGTAATGCTAATTAAATGTAACCATCTCCTGCTTGTTGGGATTTAGCTCCTGAAAAGCATGAACATGTTCAGAAGTTTAAAAATAAATCAGGACAAGCAAAACTTGATCTATAATTTTAGGCCCCAATTCTGCAGACATACACGTTCTGTGAGTCAGTGGTACAGACAGATGTGAACTAACAAAACTGCTTGACATTCGTTAACACACAGGGAAGTGTTTCAGTGACAGAGGCTTTTTACCTATTTGAAACCCACAGCTGGAACTACAACCCCTGCCTCACATAAACTTGCTCTGAATTTTTTAGGCTGGAAAGTAGTAATGCCAAAAGTGTTTTAAAGGGAAAGAAAGTTTACAAAGTGAGCCTTTGAGGAGGAGATCTTTACCAGACTTCTTTAATAGCTGTGTTCTCCTTGAGAGCTTCGCTGAGGTACTTCACCCCTTTGGCTGTAATTTGATTCTGGATAAGCCTAAAAAGAAAGCACTTCATGTCAAACTACCATGCAAACTAATTTACAGCACATGCACAACCTACGCTCAGCTTGATGTCAAGGAGCAAAGCTGTCTGCCACTAGACGATGGTTGAGATTTCTATCTACCTGTGAGGGTGGTACACAGTATTAGTCAAATGCCCCACGTGTACTTTCAGAAGCAGAGCCCAGAGTATCAGTCTTTTCCTTTTAACCTTGCATRTGGTTGCATTCTGGAGATACTGAGCTTAATTACATAGCTGACAAATTTCTGCTGAGAACCGTTTACTACTGGTATGGGATTGTGATATTTGGACTCTGAGACAGACTAACCTCTTACCTCTGTTTTCTTATTAAGAACACTGTGAGACATTTTTAAGTGATGTACAGAAAATTCTGAGTACAGAACCTGTTTAGCAGTTATGATCTAGGGGTTGCCAAATCCTCCTGTCTTGTTTATCAGGCCAGTGAGATCTTTGAAAAATAAGGCATTGAATTTGATTCTGGTATGAGCAGGTGCAAGTCCCAGTGAAGCCACTTTAGCAGCTACAAAATATGTCTAATCTGAGCTGAGGGGAAAAAAATAGAAACAAAAGATCCTCAAGTAGCACAACTGAAGAAGCATTAGGTAATTCTTATTAACCACTGTAGACCATGCCCCTAGCTAAAAATGAACAAAGCCCCCTCATCTGCATTAGTATAAAAGTACTCATCAGCCTAGCCTAATTCAATACTTACCTCTCAGTCTACCATGGTGTGCCCCATAGCTGTACCATTCCATGTGACTGGCTGCATGAATCCCACAGGATTCAGAATGAGGCTGAAAACTGGAATGAATTGAATGATCTCTCAAGGGAGGGAGGGAAGGAAGGGAGCAGGGATGCATTCCTATTAAGGGACTTTCTGCACTTGGTAAATTGATCAAAATGCAAAGGGATCCAGTAGATGCTTTCAGCTACTGGAAAAACACTTTMATTCTGCCTCAAGTTCAACTATCTATACAGGTCACCACCTTTTGGAGGTATCCACTGGTATAACCAACAAAGTGGGATATAAATTTTGTCTACTGGCAGAAACCCTTGGACAATACTGAGCCATGGTAAAGACATATATCTAGATTACTATGCCTGCTCTGGATGGGGAAAGTTTTATTATGAATTCAAACCAAACTGCTCAGTGAAGCATATCTGCAGCTGTGCGCAAAGAAATCAAGCCCTCCCCCGCCCCCCTTTTTATTTTCAGGGTGATGGGCACCAGAGCTTCTACTGCTTTCAAAGGAGGCCACAAGTACTTGGCACCTCTGACAACCAGCACGTTTCCTAAGGGGCGGGAACTACGATTAATACAGGGAATGCTAGAGTGTGGTTAGCAACGTTTTTGTATAAAGCTTGTAAAGAGACTCCGTTTATTATGTTCTCTTGATCGCTTGGAATGAATGGATGGTTATTTGTTTCACAGCCCACATCTGCCCAACCCCATCCATGGACAAATTCTTGTGAACCTCTGGATTAGAACACAGCCAACGCTGTGTTTTCTTAGAAGTTTAACAAGTCTCTTTGTGATTGTTAGAAATAATCCCRGGTTTCTTGGGGATTTATGTCTTATAGATGAGTGTCTTGCATGAGTGAAAGTGCTAGCCCTAGAAGAAAACATCAGGAAAATGGGACATGCATTTAAGTGTCTGTCATGTAGGTTCTTGGTTGAAGAGTAAGAGTTGAGCTTGCTACTTTCATAGTATGATGATAAATAGTAAGAATCATAATAAGGTTATTCTATTCTAGCTGTCTGCCTGTATTTTTTTTGAAACTTTTGTGTTTGAGGCCAGTACTGTTCCCCCTAAGGAGAGATGAAATCAATTAGTAGTTCGAAAGTTACCAGGACACACAAACAGCTTAAACTTCTCCCTGTATGAAAGCAGGTTCAAAATGCTAGACAGCAGCTTTATTAACTTGCCGTTAGAACTGTCTACAACCAGTCAGCTGCATCCAGACCATGCACAGAAAGCTTACTGTGACCTACATAGACTTGGAAGGTGAAGCTTTAATGCAGTGACTGCCAAAGAGCCTGTGCCTCTGTGGAATGTAACTCACCATAAATGCACCAGTTTCTTGTTGACCTTCAGCATCTCTGCAAAACTCATTGCTGCCTCATCATCCAGCTCATTTTTAGTCAACCTAAGTGGGAGAGAAAATGTTCACTTAGGATGTTATCATTATTTTTCAGCCCCCTGTTTTTCCAGCTTGTCTGTGACTTAGCTTTAGACAGCCAAAGGGGGATGTGCTGTTCCTGCCCTGAGCAATTTCTAAAGGCTGGGCACAAAGAGATACTGAAGAGAAGCCCTGGAGGTAAAAGAGACAAGAGTATCAGATCTTGATTTCTCAGAGCAATGTTCTAATGATACTTTCTCATGATGTTTTAGTGTCTAAAARGTGGATGAGGTGTGGTGGAAAAAGGTAGAGAGGTAGAGACAACACTGAAGAGGTGCAAAAACTGAGGACAAAGAACTTGACTTCAGATGATGGAGGTGAGAGAAGATGGGGAAAGCAAGATGGAGGGAGCAGAGCAAAGCATGACATTGGGACATTGGAATGTGTCCTAAAGGACACAAGTGCTGCTGATCCATTACTCATGTCCACGTTCTTCCAGAAGGATATATCTTACAGCTTGCTGGTAGTGAAAGCACAGGGAATGGGGGGAGGGAGATAAGGGGGAGGCAATGGGATTGGAGGAAATAAAATCAGGCTGCAGATTTCTCTGGAGAAAGAAGAGGAGGAGAAGTAGACCACACTGTCAATTACCAGAATATTTTCACGGARTTGTTGTGTTGCATAGCTTCAGCAATACTTTTGCCTCCCTCTGTCGTGATGCCGTTGAATGCGAGACTGTGAAGTAAAGATACAAAGGTCTAAGAAACAGCCAGCATCACTTGGCCCTTCCACTGCCAAATACTAATGGATATCCTGGATGATCTGTTTSCCAGTTGTACAGTTCAGCATTTGGGTGTTTCAAAGGCTCATGTACTTTGCAAACCAGTTAAGTCCTTATGACTTTTACAAGTGAGAACAGTTCACAGACTGCAGCCTGAGTGCAGGTCTATCATACAGGCCATAAGGTTTGCTGACAGTGAGTTGTACTCTTGGGGCTGACAGCAGAGTTGTACTCAGTGATTTTAGAGTCAAGGCTTTTAACAAGGACAAAGAATTGTACTCAGTAGTACACAGGTTTTTACATGTATTTGTCATCCCAACTCCCTGTACAAACTGGGCACTTTGTCCTCTAAGTCCTTCAGATGCCTGAATACCTCATTCTTCTTCCAAACACAACACCTTCTGCTGTGTATGGAGAGATGAGCTTGTAAATGCATGCTTTCCATTACAAACCACAAACATTTCTTAGTCTGCCCTTCATTCTTTGAATAGACATTGGCAAAATCATCTAGTTACAGTTATGCTCCAGGCTTTGAGAGTTCAAAAAGCATTTCCCCCTTCAAAAGCCAGGCCAGAGCCTGAAAATAATGCAAGGTTGCAAATAAAKGTAGAAAGCGGGGATCAAGTAGGGCAATGGCACAAACGTGTTAGCATGAGTCCCTCCTAGCTTCAGCTGAAACTAGATATTCTCAGTCCATCATGACTGGGCGTAAAAATGGCAAATATGCTGAAGCAAACTGATGTAGTAGGGACTATCTTCCCTTGATCTTCGCATAAAGCTACCACTGGTGCTAACTATGAATTCAAATCATGAAGCAAGATTAACCAGTGGAAGATAAGAAATGAGCCCAAGTGCAAGTACACTGCAGAGCAAAAGATTCACCCTGCACAGGTGCCAGCAAAACCTAGCCCTAGCCAGCACAGTTACTCCTTATTTTTGCAAACACATTCATCAGCATATTTGTTCCCATCTGAGAATCCCATGTGTAACCCAGCTCTGATTCAGGTTCAAAATGTTTTCTTTCAAGTCTGATGTGTCTGGATGCATTCTGCAATTATGGGAAGATGGCTATTTCAGATAGCTTTTAAGTTTAAATATATCTAGGTCACTGCACCTGTTCAGCTTTTAATTTTTTAAGCCCGGCTATCCGCTCACAGAAAGGAGGACAAGGCACCAGATCTGAAGTGGCAGGAATATGTTCTCCAGAGATCCCCAAACTCCCGGAGTACCGTATTTCCAAAGAAACTAGTGCCATGTGCCACCTTGTGGGGAAACCAAGGAGCCTTGTCTGCTCCCTCACCGTGGAGGCCAGTGGAACTGGGAGACAAATCGAAAGGATCACCATGAACCCAGTGCTCCAGATGTGTGGAGGGACTCCAAAACAGCAGCAGCCACCACAATATGCATCTTTAAATCCCTAGCCAGCATTTGAAAGTCTRGCAGGGGATGGGCTGTTTTACACAGCAAGGGGAGAAGCCAACTTCACCCATGCTAGGGCTTCCAGAGGCTAGTTTGAGACGAATCACTGAACTCCAGTGAGAGCTACATCTCATTAGCACTGAATGTGTGGTGTCGTAGCTCCACTGGAGTACAGGATGAGCCTGAAATTAAGAATGTCCCAGTCCCTACCCAAACAGTTTATTACCTAAAAATTACTTTGGTAAAAGCTGCTCTACCTTCGCAACAGAAACTATTAACACTGAGCTCACAGGGAGCCTGATTCTGTGACAGCTGGTCCATCCTTCTGCTAATGCTCCCAGATCAAAATGGCACCCACTGACCATGTGCTTTCACAAATGCCAGTAACTCTGTGCAGCATGAGGGGAGGAGGTGCAGACAGAGGGAAGGATGCCAGCCCTGCAATATTTTTAACTTGCTTAAYGGCTGCACAGGGCTTTTTGATTTAATCTGGCCTCTTGCTTGCACCAGGAGCCTGTTGGTTACACAGCAAAGGCTGCAATACCAGATGGTGTTCCAAGCTAGYGCTTGGTGGGAAGTCATCACTTCAAAGCACGATGGGAAAGCCAGCACTACGCCGAGCTGCCTGGCTCCGCTGGTGGTTTACCTCACGTTTGTTAACCTGGGGTGGTTCCTCAGGGCCTCTGCAAATGCCTTTGCTCCTTCGTCTCCAACTTGATTACCCCACATCCTGGTGAAGAGAGGAAACCAGGAGATATCAGGCGTGCTGCCCTACTGCCCCTCGGCATTGCATTCTCCTTTTTCCTCTTCCCTCCCCTCCCCACCTGATTACTTCACAGTCTTTCAGGCTCGTGAGAAACCTGGCAGGTACCCTCCCTGCTGAGGCAGGCACGTTCCAACTCCCTGCACACCACACCGCCGGCCTCCGCTGACTCACCGGTACCCGAAGGCCACAGCACAGAAGCAGCTCTAGGAGAGCCTGCTGCAGCAGGAGTGCTTTTGGGATCACCTTGCTGCGCTGGGCAAACCCTCCGCAGCCCTGTACCCTTATGGAGTAAAGGAGTCTTGTGGTCACAGTGCAGAGTACAGGCCTTGGGAAAGACTCCCCAGATGCACAACTGCACAGGGACCCACACCCAAATGGGTGACTTTCTGAAGCGAACTGCTCTACAAGCTCCCCCTCTACTTCAGAATAGTCTGGCAAAACAGTTACAATTCCTTCAGCGTTATACCCAAGTGGTTCCTCTCTCTCCAGCTGCCAAGAGAAAGATCAAAATCTCACAGGGACAGGATGACCCTGGGCTCTTCCACACATTTGTAAGGAATAGTATTTCCAATGGCAAAACAATCCTTGGTAACACAAAGGGTTAGGAGAAGGTAATGTGGTAAAAGCTGCAGAGATCTGATCAACGTTTAATAGCAGTATCTCGTCAAATCTTTTCTATGCAGACCAACCACTTTGAAAATTTACCCTATATTATAAGGCTTGAAAGCGCCTCTGCTGAGGTACAAGAGTTTTTTTTAACAGGGATCATGTCTTGATGACTCAGAGCCACACTCAGCTTGATGGGTAATTAGTTGGCAGCTCTTTTAAAATCAATTGAGCTTTGTGGTATCTAAACACATCCACTTCCAGTAAGTTCCCTAGAATTTCCTTGTCCTTCAGTCCCAATGCAGTTTGTTATGTAAATGCTGAATGTATCTGTTCAACATTTCTGTCCAAGCTTTCCTAAATCTATTTGGAGTGATTATTTCCTCCACAGGAGTCCTTCACTGAAATTACAGTAAGTTCGGCACAGCAGACCCAGCTGTATGACAATGGAAGTGTGCATGCTGTTGACTATACTTGTGAAATGTTGTAGAACAACAAAATTAAAGGCCAAAAATCTGATTGTTCGAATCTGATTTTCATATTTCAGGGTTATTGTGATATTCACAATGGCCAAACAGAGGTTTTTAATTCCATGTATATGAGTAATAGATTCTGAGAAAAATGTTCTCCTGTAGAGTGGAAAGAGAAACTGGGATTTGCCAGAGGGAAAAAAAAATTAAAAAAAAAAAMAMCCCTCAAGCCTAGCATCTCTCCTGAGAAAGAGGACAGGGATTAAAGGTTTACAATACATGCAGACCTCTCTCCAGTAATAGCAGACTCAGTTTGGGACAGACTAGAGAGAAGGATGATGGGAATTCCTTCTTATTCTCCCAGCTCACAACTTTATCAGGACTTGATGCAGAAAGTTTGACAATTATAACAATGACACTCAATAACTAGGTACCTTGCCAACAGTCATAAAACCACCCAGACTTTTAAAAATGACTAAATATCTCTAGAACAGCTGCGTTGCCATAAGGAAAGCGGCTATCTTTACATACTGTCCTCTTGTTAGTTTGTCTCTCCTTTAAGGGTCTGTCAGAACAGGGGAACAAAGAACCCAAACCAAACATTGTGTGAACTGGAGAACAATAAAGCAGCCCTCCTTTTCCTTCTGAGTGGAAAATGTGGCTATGCTTCTGTACCGGCTTGTTCTAATGCCGCTGTGCGGAGGAATGGCAGAAGGAAAGAAGGTAAGAATGAAAGAAGGAATCCTGAGAGATTTACAGATGCCRTGACAAGACCAAGCCCTAAGCTCTGCTCCTTAGCACTGAACTTACCCGATTTCAAACATTGTCTTGCTCTTCTGGATGGCCTGGGCAAGGCACTTCCCTCCTTCGCTCGTTATTTTGTTTGCTCCTATTCTGCACAAAATACATGAATTGATGAGGTACATCACTTACAACATTACAGCTATTAGAACACCAGCTCAGAAAGCAATACAAGTATTTAAGGCTAATTAACTCTGGGGGTTAACTACAGTTATCAAAGATTAACCTAGAGTAAAAAAATACTGCAGGCATTTGACCTTTGATTAAAAGACATCATTTTATGTTGTCTTTTACACATTTTGCATGTCAGCCCTCCGAATCAGAAGTCTTGGTTTTGGTGCTCAGTATGTCAGAAATGAGCTTTAGGAACTGATCCTCAAGACAAGGACCCCTGCCTAGTTTTTAATATAGTTCATAATATCAGCAGYTGCTACATGAATTACATGCAGCATGTTTCATGATGCAACAGAATATTTCTTGGTTGTGTGGCTCCAGAGGAGACTGCAGCTGATAAGCACAGATTGTAATAATTTCAAGTCTTTCTGTTCTGAGCATAGGCTATAGCTAGTGGCATAGGTCTGGGCAGCAGTGAGTGTCTCTGGCTGGCACTCTACAGAAGACCTTTTCTTTTTTTTGGCCTATGTAGGGATATCAAATGGCTGGAGTTCAAGGAAGAGATGAGTCTCAATTGCATATACACTGATGTAAAGAAAAAACCAAAACCCCCTGAACCCACGACATTTACATAAAGTAAAACTGCCTTGTTTGGGTCATGTGACTTCAGGCACATGAATATGCAGTCTATCTCAAAATAATCTCTGGGGTTACTACACAGCCTGAAAGTAACCATCTTCCAACAGCTTTTTTGTGAAAGTTAGATTAAATAAGCAAAGCACTGCGTCAAAGCAGTGAAAGAATCAGAGTGCTATTSGGTTTCAAAACTCTGCAGATATTTCAAGTGGGAAGGATGTGGCTACTGTAGGGTTTCAGAGCAAGTTAGTGGTAGAACAAGGACTAGAACCCAAGAGTCCCTGGCTGCTGGTTGCTACATTCATACCAGCAGCTGACATTGCTGTAGTTACCTCTATTTTCTGCTACGGTCACAATTAAACCATTGGTTAATGATCTACCTTTATGTCAAACCAGTGTTGTGTATGGCCAGGCACTCTTATCTGGGGAAGYTCCAGGAATTAAAGGGAACGACTTACCAAGTGAATTTGGGGAATTCCAGAGTTGAGGTATGACACCAGCACAGCCTGGCTCCAATGGCCCATAAAAGATGAGATGTAAAGAAGCTTGGTACTAAATCCAAGTAAATTCACCTATTGCAAGGGCAGCAAGGCTCATGCAACACTTAAGCCTCACTCTGGTGCTCAGACTGGATTTAGGTAAAGAACAGGTCTCATACTCTCCTTTTGCTTGCTTCTATATTCCAGTGAAGACTATGGATTCAAGAGTTTAACCTGCTGCCATTCACTGCTAGACTACTGTAAAAGAATATACAACTGCAACCTAAGTTATATTTTATTTGAAACATATTTTTTGTCTTTTTTCCACTCTCCCTCCCGTTTCAAGTTGCTTTACCTTAATTAGGATACTGTAAGAAAGGAAAAAAAATCCAACATACTTCACGTATTCGAGGCTTGAACATTCTTCAATTAGTTTTGCAACATATTTGGCTCCAACATCAGTGATTTGATTGTTGTATAAACTTAAAAAAAAACAAATTGGTAAAAATAGGTTATTCGTGCTGTTACTTTAATACTTACAACCTGAATGTTCTACAATGCACACATAGCAGCTATCTTTTTTGTATGGCTTTGTACACATTCACAGTTGCTTGTATTTCTATTTTGATATACAATTCATATTGTGAAACGTTAGATATAAAATACAAGGACACCAGACAGTAAATCATGGGAAAACATCTATATGATTTTTTTAATAAATGGTCTCCCCAAACAAAGCTTCCCTTTATTCCTGTGTTAGTACAGAAATAATATTGCTAGAAGAGAAGTCAGAAGAGAAAACACCAGAAGAATGTATTTTTGGTCTTCTAAAAGTCATAAAATCACCTTGCAAATATTACTGAAGATCAGATACCTGAGCAGATGAACTTACATTAGGACACTGGAGGAAGGAGGCGATTCTTGGTATTCATGTTGACTTCTCAAAGACTCATTTTTATATAGCTACTTAACCAAGAGCGGGAAGTCAGAGCTAACATGCCTTCCAGCTTCAACTTGATTAAGAACTAATTAAGGTCTTAAAGAAATTGGTACTGTGAACGTGACACTTGAAACTGTATGTTTCTGATATTAGCTTCTACCAAGCTGTATCTGCTTTGCACAGTTGAAATAAATCAGTTTATAGCAGAGAAAACAGGAGGCTTTAGCCATAAAGTTTTCTTCCTCACGCTTTCTTCCTCACGCTCTCTCTCCCCCCTCCACAGCTAGCAGAAGGCTTTAGCTATAAAACTAGCATGCCCACACAGTTCAGTAACCTGACGGTGGTCCGCACTGTGTCATAGAAGGGCTTGATGTCAGTGGAGGCCACCCTGCGAGGCAGTGCAACGAGAGAGGAAGCTGTGGTCCTTTTCCCAGTGAACTGTTACAGGATGGCAGTTGAATCATTTCTGACACAAAATGCTGCTTTGCTTATGTTCAGTAAATGAGGAGGTAACTGTGGTTTCCACCCCACCTTTGCTGTGTCAGCATTGCAGTTTTGTTTTCTAGTATCAATATCTAGTGTTTTGCTCCCAATTGGTACATACCCCAAGAAAGTCACAATTTGGTACTTGGAGAGTTCTTCATACAAGATCCTTACTCCGTGATCTGTGACCTGATTTACACTGAGCCTGGAATGACGGGAAAGAAAAGAAAGTTTGAATCAATATAGATTACAAGTGTTCATCACCYATGAGTTAATGAATGACAGGAGGTCTACGCAGTTTCCTCTGATATTTTAACAGGTCCTTATGCCACATATTAAAAGCTATTAAGGGAAATGTGATCTCAGTTTCACATGGCTCACCTCAAAAACAATAGAAAACAAAAAGCCCCAAATCTCCAAGGTAATGCTCTGGAAGCTGTCCATAGAACTGAAAACAATAAAATGTAGTAACTCAGAAACCAGAGACAAACACCTCATCCTCCTCCCACGCTTACTGTGATCGCAGGAAGAAATTCTGCTTGACATGCTAGCAAAAGCAAGCTTTCCAAACTACTCTTCTTGCAACCTCCTCTCCGAGTACCTAGTGAAAGCCAGGCATCTTGAAAGTCACAACACATTCAGGCTCCACTGAATAAAGGTTGTGAAAAGCCCTGGCCAGGAAATAGAACTGCAGTCCCATGGGTGTGCTAGATGTTTCTAATTTTATTGTCCCAACTAGACATGAAACAAATCAACACCAGTCATTCCCAGAATAAAAATACTTCTTTTCACAGGTGTTTTGGGGTTTTTGTTGGKTTTTTTTTTGGGTGGAGGTGGGTTGGTGTTTCTTTTCTTTTTTTTTTTTTTTTTAAACTTCTCAAGCTTTTTCACCTCGCCTAAATGGACAGGTTCCCATGAAGCATTCCAATTCTGATGAATCACATTTTCTGGGTAAAGCTGTCCCTGTGAAAACATTTTGACTAGCTTTAGTTTCTACACAAACTCTGAAGCTGAACATTCACTGCTGAGAGTCCCTTATCACCAACAGCCTCCCTGACTCTTGCTAGTTAGTAACTTGGTCACTTTGGAATGCACTAGCACATAGGAAAAATCAGAGCCAATTTCTACGGGTCAGAACAGTCAGCTTCTTTGAAAGGGATGGTTAAGCTGTTAGAAATGTTTCCTGACCTGCAGAAATTGGTCATCACAAATCAAAGTCCTAACATCAGAAAAGCCATAAAGACAAAAAGGCAACCTAACAGACTGGTTTGGTGCTGGGGATGGTGTTAAGATCACACTGTGTATGGCATGATCATATGATAGGCACAAAGAATGAAAGTCTGTCCTTTTCTTCTTTGTTTTGTCTTACATATTTATGCATTTTCCCCCCAGGTTTCCCTATTGCTTTCTCTTGGGAGGTCAGYTGATTTGCAACTAACTGGAAAAAACAAGTGTCGCTTGCTTTGATTTAGTCCTAGAGGAAAACAAGACAGAGCACAGCCAACCAGGAGGAATAAATCCATTCATTAAAAAAATTCTCATGAGGCTTAAGGAGCCTTAAAAAAAGATGTATTTGAAGTTCCTGGTTTTCTGCACCTAAATGTTTGGACAAATAAGGTATAGTTACATGGCACAACCTCAAAGGACTGGAGGTGGAACAATCTGGCCTGTGATGTTAGAGGTGGAGTTAGTCCTCCCTGATCACACCAAGCTGTGTCCTCCCTCCACATCACCTCAGGGAAACACCACACCTAAAGACTTCAACTACATCCTTCCATGGAGTACTACATATTAGCTTTTGTCCTGTGAAAGCCAGACATCTTGGCAGGATGTAAAAGCAAGAAATTCAGAGCTTTTGATCAAGGATTATTGTGAATAGTAGATCCTCTCTTACCCTGTATGACCAAGGTCAGAGATAGGCTCAGGCAATCTTCAGATAATGGAGAAAGCACTTCTGTTTCCTTTCTTTTCCCTTAAGCACTTTCTCCCATAAAAATCCTCTTTCAAGACAAAACAGTTTGAGATGGAGCTAACTAAACCTACAGGTTTAAACAGACCTGGCTTCTAAGGACTTCTTATCACCCTTTCCATTTGGGTTTCCAAATTCACAGCTTGTCCCTGCTCCYGTGACTGGCTGAACAAAGATTTCAGTAAATCTGAAACTCATTTCCAGCAGCAGTAAGAATCCTCATCTTTCTCCACTTTCAAGATSAATTCCTCCAGCCCAGCAGTTTGTGGAATAAACCAAGGATAAGCAAGGACCTGCTTGCACAGACTCCTACCTGATCACTGCAAGCTTGCTGAAACAAGGTAGCAGCTGTTTTACTCCATAGTCATTGATGTTGTTGTTGTCCAAATCCAGAGCCAGGCGCTTTTGAAAGTGATGCATAACAAAGGAAATAGCACTGCAGTCAGCAGAGTAGGCATTGCAATATGTGAGCTTGATGTAATTGGCATGCATGCGTTTGGCAGCCAGCTTCCCCACTTTCTCGCTCTGAGTCTCGTAAAGGCACCTCAGCATCCAAACAAAGTTGGGCTGGACCTGGATCTGATTGTAGTTTGGAAGCCTGGATCGAGTGAGGCCTTTCAGGTGGGATTTCATGCTCTCCCCAATGTACGTGATGAGCGCCTTTCTCTTCCTCTTAATGACTGCAGGCAAAACTAAATGTCTGAAGAGCTTCTGCTTGGATCTAGAAAGCAGGCCACAAAGAAACAGGTTGGTAAAATGAAAGTGTTCATTATTTCGGAAAGGATCCTCCCCTGCTAATTGTTTCTTCAACCAAGGAATACGAAGGCAAGTAGGCTGGGCAGTCTCAGTGGAGGAACATTCATTGAAAAATTGAAGTAACTCCTTGGCACCCACTTTCTCTTCAATAACCAGGAACAAAGCTGTGAAAAAAGACTGAAGGGTTAAGTGCAAGAACTCATAAGTGGACTGATTGTCACAGCCACTGTAACCTTTAACTGTCCTGAGAAAGCCCAATTGCAAATCTTCTTCAGAGATATTTGCTGATGAGACCTCCTCCTGCTCAAAGATAAAGAAAGAGTTCTCCATCCCCTTGTATGCCATTTTACCCAAAGCTAGAAGAGTTTCCTTTCTGGATTTGAAMATCTCTGCTTGGCTTCTGGTGTTGTTCTTCAGCAAACTTGTTTTCAGAGATCGGTTCAGATGGACTTCAATCATGAGCAAAAATACATCTGTCAATGTAACGGAACAGTCTGGAAGCTCGTGGCTGTCAAACATGGAATGGAAGTGTTCATAGCATTTAAAGATAATCCAACAAAATAAAGGCACTGAACACAAACTGCAGAGATTGGGGTTAGCTTCCAACTGGTTCAATACCAGTGTTCGTTGCCCCTCATCTTTGAAAAACATGGCAGTGTATTCCTTCAGGTTATTGCTGGAGAAACCACGGAGCAACACTTTCTTTCTAATGATGTTTCTTTGGATTTCAGTTCCTGTCCTCGCTGTAAGAATTTTCTTGGATCCCTTAAGAAGCTTTCCTCTGAGAAGGCTTACCAGCAGCACCAGGGGGTGGATGGGTTCATTCGGTGAACACATCTCAGGAACACTACTGAGATCGAAGTTGGAATAGATCTCATCGAAGCCATCAAATGTGAAAAGAACTGTATGAGGGAATTGCAAGATGTGATGGAACACCTCTGCGGGGTCCTGGTCTGGGTAGCAATTATATTTGAAGAGTAGGTCTTTCAAACATATGGCTTCATCTTCCTTAAAGCAACTAAACATCCTACATCTGAAACGGAAGAAAAATTTGGCCCCTATGTCCAATTCTTTTCTGGCCCAAAGGCTTTGTATCTTTTGCAGCAAGATAGATTTTCCAATTCCTGCATCACCAAAGACATAAATAGTCTCTCCGTCTTCATTAATTAGCCCAACTGCGTCATCAAAAAGGGCTTCTAATTGACACACTTTGCCTAGACTCTCATTGGTAAAACTGACCAGCTCCATAATACTGTTAGAGTAGATTTCTTCAAGCAGCATCTCTTCCCTCTGAGCGTATGACGTAACAAACTTGGAGTCCCGTCCCAGTTCATATCTGAGTTTCTGGCAATACCTGCTAACTAAAAAGGCAGTGAACTATTATTAAAAAGACTGCATACATAGGCTTTTTAATAGTAATGACCCACCTCTTTGGGAACTGAGAAAGGGTAAAAAACTAAAAAAATTCTTATGTAAAATTGGTTCTCTGGCAGATTACTTTTATTTATTTGTGCTGCCATCATCACTCTCCTGGGAAATTCAGGTGCTAATGAAAGAGGTAACATGGGAGCCACCATTTCCTGAAAGCCAGTACTGATACTGCCTTTCTTTAAGGGGCTGCTATCTTCCAGCTGRGACTCAAAGCCAAGCCCCTGACCTTTTGCTAAAGACTGTTTTGCTCTCTGCAAAGCCAGGAGTTGGTAGTTGCTGATTAGCTTTGGCATCTGCCTTTTCACTATATTTATATTCTACCTGCAATTTCTATCAGGTAGGTGGTTATTCTTTCCTAACTTGTTTGGTAATTTTTATTATTGTAAATAGAAGGCATGCGTTTTAGAAACTGGGTGCCAGGCACCTGAAAAGATTTTTTTAAAGTGCCCAAAAAAAAAAAGAGTGTCAGTTATTGTGCAACGTTGGCTTGTCTTCTTACTGCAACAGAAACTTTGCTTCAGATGGGGGCAAAGTAATTCTTGTATTTATATAGTATGAAAAAACCTCTCAAGAGGAAAACATTTATTTCTGCAATACTTTAACTCTGACTTTTGGTATAACTCATCATTTAGGATCATGGAATAATTCAGGTTGAATGGGACGTCAGAAGGTGTCTAGTCCAACCTCCTTCTCAGAAGAGGGTCATTTATAAGATCAGATGAGGTTACTCAGGGCTTTATCTAGTTGGATCTTGAAAACCTCCAAGTATGGAGACTGCACAGCCTCTCCTGGCAATCTGCCTCATTGCTTGACCGTCCTCATCATGAAATACTGGCTATTCCATTGCCAAAACACCACAGTGTTGCTAATAAATTGTAGCAGAGGCCTAGAAAATACTACAGCTGGCACAAGGTGGTTATGCCATTATGCTACATATCCACAAACAAATGCAGAAAGAGCTTGATGTTAGCAAAACAGGATGTAATATATCAACACGGCTGTTGTGTTATACAGTGTGCCTTTTAATTATCTGGCTACCACTGCTAGCAAGCACAGCATGTGCACATTTATTTTCCCTGGCTGTGCCTGCCTAGACTCTCTCACTCTCACATCACCTGGTTAGAGCTTCCTACATAGCAGGGTAGTTCTAAGGAAAGGGATACAGGCGCATGACCTTACCTGGATCTGTATTTACCACAGGTTTACTACAAATATTCTCTGAAGGCTCGTAACCTATTTCATCCAGCCAAGGCTGAAGCTCATAGTAAGCATCTGTGACTTTCTGCAGGACACGGATGAAATATTCTGAGACTTCTTCTCCCTTGCTCTGAACCAAGTCTAGAATTTTGCGAACCTGAAAAAACACCACGTGAAGATCATTGATGCACAGCATTTTATCACAGTTACACTTGCAGACTGCTTTAGGATCCTTTTTGGACTGGAACAGAACACCAAAATCAAAACTTGGTGCTTCAAAAACTTGAATTCAAAATCTAGCTCCAAATTTGAAYCATCACAAAACTGACTTTCTATTTGTATTCGGATGTTGCAAGAAAGTTGGCTCTGCAAGTTAAGGTCTGAACTTGTAGCTAAATCATACTCTAACCAGAAACAAAATGGGGAATGGCTCCTCAATAGGGAACCCAAAGCGTTTCCTCAGCCTGCAGTATATTTTAAATCCCATGTTGGTTAAAATAAAAAAGAAAGGGGTGGTTTCTCAGTGCCCTAAATTCACCCTCTGGTTTGTAAATATTCCAGACACATTTAGATTTACCTCAGGATCCACCCAGACCCAGAGCAGGGTAGGCAGAACCTCTCTCTGGATCTTAATGCAGATCCAAAAACCTACAACTCTTCCTTTTAACACAGCAACTCAATTCTGCAGGCTCTCTCTCTACAATGGACTYGTTGCCTGCAACTGTTACTAAAACTGATGGCTACCAGGCAGTGGCTGGAGCAGTTCAAGACTAAGCGTTACCTCTAAAGGCAAGGCAGAATCTGATCTCTGTGCAAGCGGTACAGGGCAACCCTAGTACAAAACCCTCTGCAAGACAGAGCAATCATCTGGASGCCCATTTTGAATGCCTGGATCCTCTTGTTGCGGGAAATGAATGAAGAATTCAGTTCTAAACCAGACAAAGGTTTCTAGAGACTGTGGTCTCTTGTGAGCTTAAAGCAGGGTGAGGTACATACAGCACAGCAAAAGCATGGTATTTTTTGACAATTTGTATGCTCTGAAAAGGAATTTTATACCTTCCAGTGAAGCTCCCACAGAGTCTACTTCACTTACTATTGTGGCCTGCTCTCTGTCTCTGCTTAGACTCTTGATGCAGTGCCTCCCCCTCAGCTTTGTTACAACAATCATGTATATTATGCTGAACAATAAGAAATGGAGATGATCATACAGCATGCATTTATTCAGCTTTGACCCTATGCACAGAATGAGCACTGTGTTACCATTTCAACTTGCCAGCAAGAATTATTTGAATGTTTGTCTGAATGAAAATCTGCACTGTTAGTGAAGTCCAGGGTCTCTGAATTTTTTAATGGTTTGCCTGCCTCTAACTGCAACACTATTCTGAAGCTGCATGACTGGTTGGTCAGGCAGGGAGACAGATCAGGAGTTTGTTTTAAGTCATGATGCAAAGAGCAACTGTATACATGTGATAATTTTCTCCTATCAAAAGACCAGGAAATAATTTTTGCTGCTGATGTCCAAAGATGAATCAAAACTCCAAATGTGTCAGGATATATCAATTTTCCATACAAACATTTACAATGTACATAGGTCTTTAAAGAGAAGTGAAGACGTGCACACGGACAACACACAATCATTAACTTCTAGAATAATATTTCGTTTTTGTCTCTCCTCCTCTAAAGCAGGATGATCTGTCCCACAGCATCCTGAAGTAGATTTTCCTTGCAATACTCTGCACAATAATGAAGGCTTGCGCTTAGCAAGCTGCACTCTAACAGCCACTGTGGTCACCTCCTTGTCAGAGGMCAAAGCTGCAGCTGGGGGGACAGAACAGCAGTTATCACCCTGCTCGTTCTTACAGCTGCCAACGGGCCTTACAAGGAGTGCCAGCCATGCTGAAAGAGGTGTGCTGGAGACACCTGTCCAGAAGAAACGGGGTGGGGAAACTCCAAAATAACAAAGATTAGAAAAGACACTAGACGTAAAATTGCCAAATAAGTCCATAAAACCCAGTGGTAAATTGAAAGTAACAAAAAGCTTAGGCTGGCTAGCAAAATAAAAAGAATACCTTATCTGCTTGAG
Organism: Oceanodroma leucorhoa; assembly: GCA_030449065.1. Taxonomy (NCBI): domain Eukaryota; kingdom Metazoa; phylum Chordata; class Aves; order Procellariiformes; genus Oceanodroma; species Oceanodroma leucorhoa. The sequence goes on from JASVER010000053.1 coordinate 2,763,452, forward strand.
TTGGAAATTGGACAACAATCTCTGCATCTTCAGTGGAGAAGTAGTCATTCTTAATCAAGTTGTCAATCAAACACTGCGTGTTTCGGATTCTACTGACCAGAAGTTCTCGGTATACCTTCAGCAAAGCAATGAAGGACGGAGGACTTGCTCCTGGAGGCTTTTCCACAGACAAGTTAGCACAAAGTTGGCCTTCCATAGTTGAGATAGCAAGAAGCTGCTCCGCCTAGCCTCATCTTTGACAAACTGTCCATTTGCAGTGAGAAGTCAGCTTGGAGTTAACTTTGGGGAAACAAGCGGTCTGTCCTTCACATTACCGAGCCTGTAAAAAGTAATTGTATAGAACTTCAATTTAAACCTTATCCTATGCAGATACATCTTTCAATTAGCCATCAAAGAATACCTCCAAACTCTGTGTAATATCATGGCCAACTTTACTAAAAAGTTTCTTCCTCRGGTATTTCCATTTATTTGTTCAGGTTTTGGAAAAAAAATTTCTACAGCAGGCAGTCTCCCTTCTGTACCAGTACTTTACTGTAGCTTGCCTCAAACACCACCACTGGCATCTGCTTTATAAATTGCCTCTTCTTAGTGCGTAATTTAATATTTTTTATTAGCTTTTCGTGTTTCAGTAGACAAAGCAGGGCATCTGTCCAAACATATCTGGACAAGGAAATAAACAGAATAAAATTGTATTTCATAGCAATTAATTTTGTAGGAGGAATTAATTTATAGTAGCAATTCACTTTGCTTTTTCTTTGTTACAACAACAGACCCTGTATAAAGTGTTGCCAATATGATAACTGTCCCTGTAAGCGAGGCCTTGTGAACTCCGGGATGGTTTTAGCTAAACTAGGAAAAAGCTTCAGGTTTAGCTTCAGGGCACCAGGTTTGAGAGGCAGTAGTGAGACTGCGGGAAAACCACAGATCAGATGTTTCTGTTAAGAAAGCCAAGGGTAAAATGACGCTAGCAGTGAAAATGCTGCTGTAGATTTCAGAGCTAATACACCACTTAGGGGCACAGAGCGCTTCACACCTCCTAAAGCTACTGGTTCAGACAGCATGTAAAACAGGGAAGATATCATTGCATTGGTTCAATTTGGTTAATCTTATCGAATTCAGGTGAGTAACCATAAAAGTTAAAAATACAGTTTTTCAGAATCTGACAAATAACAATGTTACAGAAAGGGCTGAAATAAGTGATTGTAAATATACAAGACCCCATCTCTAGTGATTCACTCAAAAAATCTGGAGCTCTCCTTGAGCAGGAATTGCACAGAATAACTGAATTCAGATTCTTTCCCGATATGATGAACTAGGCCTGGAAGATGGCATCACCATTCATGTTCATTACTGAATTGGGCATCCAACCCACCTCCACCTTCATAAAGGGAAGAGACTGCACACAATACAACTTGTAATGACGATACCGATTTAAAGCCTGTGCAAACACTTAGGCTTGAATGCCTGAGCTCAGCCCCTGTACGTACACCTAGAGACACAATGTGATCATTCACTCAGACAGCTACAGGCTCAGGAAACCCYCTCATTGCTGTAGAGATGTTGTTTAGAAACTGTACGCTTTAGCATGAATGCTCTCTCCTTGTCTACAAATATATATGCTGTATATGCCCTCGTTCTCTATACCAGCTCCTGAGAGCTCTTTTTAGATGGCCATTTATTCACATTTTTCTTTACAAGGCATAAAGCAGTAGGAATCAGGATCAGACTGCTCTCTATTGTATTACTAAAGTTTTTTTTTAATTGCAGTTAATATATCATACAGCAGACATGAAGTTATATTGTAATTACAATTCAACAATAAGTTCATTCAGGTACTATTTAGGTACAAACCTTGCACATACGATTTCCCATGCAAAAAGCAGATTTTTTGCAAGATCACAACTGAATCACCTCCACATAGACAATGAGAATTTGCATAATCCATACAAATCACTGGCACCCTCCAGCAACAGGTAAAAYGTACTGTTGCTTCAGCAGGTCAAGGGATATTTGGAAGTCACATTAATAAAAATAACAGTCATATTAATAAAAACAAAAGAGAACRCCCTTCTTCAACAAATATGTAAAGGTGCCAGCTCTGCTGCTACAAAATTCTCACAATTTCCCAAGACTTTTACAGTGCCGGCAAACTTTCCAAAAGCTCCCCAGCACTCCCCTGACAAGCTATAACTGAGCCCTGCCAGCTCAGAGATTCTTCTAGGTGACCTGCTACTGGGACAAACTCATTTCTATGGGTTTTCCATACTGGAGGCTGCAGTCTGCATCATTGTAGCTTCTCCTGCTTGATGCTGGAGAAAGACACAGTTTATAGTACTGCATTTTAGTGATACTACCTATCTACACTTACACAGGGCAAACCAGCTTAGCTCCTCTGATTTCAGGAGACCAAYAGGTCCTAATTTGCAGTTGCTGACCTGCAGAGATGCAGATAACTGCATTAAGACTTGAGCCCTCCAAAGACTGAGACCAGGCAAATCCCCAGCACAACCGCTTTGGATCACAGCCAACTCCAAAACTGCAAAGCTCTTTCAACCAAAGGGAATGTAACCAAGTGATCTGACTTTCTTACCACATGCGTAAATGACTGCATCTACTCAGACAAATCAACCTTTCATTACGCCATTCACATGACCACCAGATGAAGTGGCTGATTTCTGAGTCACTCAGCTTCCTAGAAGCCACACTGGCACATTTCTTTGTTCAAGAAAGCTCATTCCATAAATGAACTCTATCATGAAGACCAAACAATGTTGAAAACATCATTTACTCTAAGGCTTTTGCAAGCTTTTAGTTAAAGAGGTAGAGTCACCTTAAAACACATGCAATAGAAATATTAACCCTTTTCTTTCAAGATACTCTATCTACCCAATGTTCCCTGCTTGTTTTGGTGATTCTAGGACCACATTATCCTAACGCATTTTCTTTCTTCCTACTTTGTGAGAAGAACTGAGACAAACATCCAGGAAACCATAATAATGAACCAAAGTGCTGTCATGTGTACAAAACAAATAGAAGTATTTTCTTTACTCTTTCAGATCCATCTACAAAGAGGATAAGAAAAGAAAGAAGAAATACAGCAAAAGGAAAAGAACATGGAAAATATGGAAAGATCAGAAGGTCTCAAAGATGCTTGCCCTGCATCTGACTAAGTCCAAGTCAGTACAGAATCTGGTTGCCATTCGAAGGGGCGCGCATACATATGCTGCAGGAGAGAGTATGTTGCCTTTCACACAGGGTGATATGCSAGAGTGGAGAAACAAGAGAGCAATCGAAAAAGAATATAGAGTGAGGCTAAGCATCAGGGGACAAAAGGAGAAAGAGCAAAAACGCCAAGCAGGGAAGTCAGAGCTGGCAATATGAATTCTGTGCATGATGACGTACTCAGTGATATTTTCAGTGCCAATATTAACTTTAAGGCAAAAAAACACAGCACCCAGTACTGGAGAAAACAGTAATTTTCATCAGTCTTTTAATAAGAAAAAATTGAAATTTCCACCATCCATAGACTAAGAAAATGTCACATCATTTCAGATGAGCGGCTGAACACCTTAAACCATGCTGAAACAGAAAGACTTCCCGCCACACGTAGTTAAGAGCAAGGCAGGTATGTGCACGTTTGTAGCAAAGTGTATCAGCTATATGCAGAAACTTCATGTCCTACTCAGACTAAGGTAAACACAAAAGTTTTCTACAGTAGCAGTTCTACGTGCAACAGTACCTAAAAGTCCTGATCAGCATGAGAAACATGCTTGTTCTCTTAGAGAAACACACTGTCAGTAAGATTCTGACATACATGATTCTGTTTTGCTACAGGGTGGTTTGTTGTTGTTGTTGTGTTGTTTTTTTGGTGTTTTTTTTTGTTGTTGTTGTTTTTTTTGGTTTTTTTTTGTTTTTTTTTTAACAAAAGGCCTATGTGTTGACATCATGAGGTCTCCAACTTATCTGCAAGTCCACCACATCTCTTTCTGGAAAGATTCCCAGCTTCCATAGTGCTTTAACATTAGTCTTTTCAGTGAGAGATCACAGGGTTACAAAGTACTAAGTCTCTTTTTACAATAATCTGTTAGTTTTACAATGCTAGGTTACGCATCTGGTATGTTTAAAGGTAAATGCTTATGCAGCTTATAAATATGCATTGAAAGCATTTGCTTGCTAGAGTGCATACAGTGTTCTTTGCCTTATCTTGGGCACTCCAGATGCTGGATTCAATGCCAGTGCAATTCTTGTGACTGATGTGGCATCAGTCGTGGGGACGTTTGGTAGAAAAGACTGAGACATACATTAATGTGAGACACCTCAGTGCGCTGATCAAGGTCKAAAAACATCCAGTGTTGAGAACTACTGCCTCATTTCTGGAATTGTTCCACTTCTGAAAGAGATAATGAATAAAATCATTTTCCTGAAAGCCACCTTGAGGCTCTGTTGTGGTTTAGCCCCAGCCAGCAACTAAACACCACGCAGCCGCTCGCTCACCCCCCCACTCCGGTAGGATGGGGGAGAGGATCGGGAGGGCACACGGAGGAAAAACCCGCGGGCTGAGATAAAAACAGTTTAATAATTGAAATAAAACAAAGTAGAACAGTGATAATAACAATGATAACAACAATAACAATACACAAAACAGGCGATACACAACGCAACTGCTCACCCCCACATGTTCCGGACCAACCGCCCGAACCGCCCGAACCGTGCGCTTCCCTCCGAAGGAACCACCCCCGGTTTTTAAGCTGGGCATGATGTCACATGGTATAGAGTACCCCATTGGTCAGCTGGGTCAACCACCCCGGCTATGCTCCCCCCAGGTCCCCCTGCACCTCGAAGGGCAGGGGAGGCTGTCGGTGCAAGCACCACCCAGCAACAACCAAAGCATCAGTGGGCCATCAACATTCCTTTCATTACCAAACCCGAAACGCAGCACCCCCTCCAGCTGCTGGGAAGAGAGTTAACTCTGTTCCAGTCGGAACCAGGACAGGCTCTTACAATTCTTTGTAAAACATTACTAAGTTACGATAAAGAGAGACCATCTGTTCTAACAGCAACAGTTTGTGAACACATCTATTTAGAGAAATGAACATCAGCATTGAGGTTTACACACAGAAAGGTATGTACATGGGGAGAAAGGGAAAGATTTTTCAAGCCTGAAACAGCAGAACACCTAAGGASGAATGGAGAGGGATGAGAGAGATGATACCTGGGCGAAGCAGGAGTCTAGTATGGGGAGACAACGGGATAGACGTTTATGGGGAAAAGCTTCCTATCTGGGAACAGAATGGACTTCTTGTTCCTGAGGAAAAATAAAAAACCATGATTTACTCAAGAGGCTGCCAATGATGTTGGAGAGGAAATTCAGCTAGCCATTTTGAGGACAACAGCTTCAGTCAAGTGAAGACGACAGAAAACAGACTATCAGGAATTAAAAAGAACCAGAGAGCAGAGTGCTTACCCATCAATTGTAAAGGCAAAGAAGAGACAGAAGACAGGGCCTTGGCCAAATGAAGTGTCAATGGGGACTGAAGGGATGTGAGAAGCAACAGCAAGTCTGGCAAGAGATACATATCATAAGCCTGCATAACTGAGAATAACAAAGAGGAAGCAAGATGGGGATCAGGCCAGGGATAAGGAGGGAAACGAAAAAGGGAAATGAAATTTGTCATAGTAAGAGGTATGGTAAAAGTATCAGTGCTTACAGCAAGGTTTTGTATAATCCATGTCAATAAGCTGCAGCAGCGCTGATGGCCTCTGCATGAAGGCACTGGTGCTTTTATTTAGTGTTTCTTCTGACTTCYCTCTATTCTCAGAATTGTGCAAGCACATATACATTTATATCTTTCCTGGCCCTGCCCTTCTCACATCCACTTTTCACTAAGGTCTCCCTTGCTCTTCTTCTAACAAAACCGCTATGCCCGTTCAACTTCCAGTGCTGCAAGTCCTCTGGCAGTGAAGAATACTCCAGTTTATCAGCAGCATTAACATTTATCACAACAAGGTCTTACTAAATGTAAATGCTGTAGATAAAGGTGCTGAAGGATTTTAAAGAATAGCTAAAAAAAGTTTTGGGTAAACTAGGGAATTGACTCCTCATTGACCTAGCTGCTCCCAAGGAGATTGTGTAGGATGAAGCAGTAAAGGCAATACAAGGAGCATCATTAACAACTGTCCCTTAGAGCAAATTCATTAACAACTGTCCCTTAAAGCAGCTGATTTAAGACCAAACTAGAATATTTTTGAAGAGCTCAAAACCCAGTCAATACTACTTCTTCTGTAGTCTTGCTATTCTGACAAAAACTGTTCCTCTAAATTGCCTGTGAAAAAAAGTCCTATAGCCACATACCCAGTTATCAGCAGCCAGTAGCTGGAATATCTTCAGGATTTTCACAGCACCTAGTAGCCAGCTCTGGCAGGACAACAGCAAAGCACACACACAAACCTCAGTGCCATGCCAGGGCTAGTGGAGTCCCTGTYGGCACAGCCTTCTGTCTGTAATATTCAAAATGCAATTACTCTTAGAGACATGGCTGCATGAAAATAGTGCCCCATTTCACATAAAAATCTGTGCCCTTTGTGTCTCCAAGTCAGATTTGTTTCCTGAGAAAAGCTGTTTTGCAGTGCCAGCCACCCAACTGCAGAATCATTACAGCAAGAGGAGAACTGGAGACTGACATGCTTTTTCATTAGTAATGGTAATCTAGACTCAGTCAGGCCAGTCTAAACTCAACTATTTGCTATCACCGGGAGAGACAGAAAAGAGACTGATTTTCCACATCTTATTTCATGTGTGCCACAGCAGCCAGTCTTTGACTATAACAAATGAATAAGACAGAATGTATTTCCACACAGCAGCTTTCATCTTTAAAAGAACCTCAACTATTTTACATAGTTCAACAACAGTAAAAAAATGTGTAGACATTAGAAGCAAATGGGCACATATACTACACAAAAAAGTCTGCATGTTTTGATGAGAAGCGATGCAATGTATTTCCCAGAAGAAAAAATAGTCTTTTATTTTTATAGCACAAATGGTGCATTAGTAGAGCTTGTACAGAGTCCCTGTACTGATCTTAAATGATATTCTGTATCTATGAGTTAAAACACACTCATCACACCCCATTTTACAATCTCTGTGTAACTATCATCATTGATGCTACATACATCAATAAATGCCCTGGGAGCCATACGTTAAGACCACACTAGTGTAAAGCTATTACAACTCGTGATTTTGCATTACTCTGGGGTCACTGAGATCAGCATCTTTCAGTGATTTTTTCCCCCCTCCCCTCTCTCTCTCTTTTGACTGTAGCATAAGCTTTTGTAGCCACTCCTAGTTGTTTGAAGAGCAACAGATATAAAAAAACACAGAAGAAATTATTTCTGCCTCCACTCTGTAAACTGACAAGCTTTTGTTTAAAAGGCACATGCTTTTACAGAAATATTCATATCCCTCACAGGTTTTGCTGCTACATTTCCTAACAGCTTACTTTGAAAGAAAGAGAACTTGATATACAATGTTTGGATGAATTAACACGCCCCTGTCAAAAAGATTTTATGTGGCTCCCTGATAACTCCTTTCTGGTGGGAAAAGTTCAATAAATAAGAAGGAACCACTACTAAAAAGCAAAGAAACTTTCCTCAATCAGAGAAATCTTGGGGATTTTTTTTTTTAAGAGACAGAGGAGGGGAACAATTTACTGTATATCTAAAAATGGAACTGCTTTTCTACTACTTTCACATTCAACCTGCAGTGAATTCTACAATTAAAGTTGCAATTGTTGGAATCCCATATTCACAGATCTCCTAATTCTATCTCCCAAGCTTCGTTCCAGCCATTAACAGCAAACCTAATTAGCTACAGCCCCTTCACCTGCTGAAGACCACCGCTCGGTTGTGCCTGCGCATCCATCGATCCAGCAAAACGGGGTCCTGAGGGGGGACTGCCTAGGTATCAATGTGGGACAGCATTAACTGCTGGTGCCAGCAACGCCCTGGCGTGGAGGAAGACCACCCTGCCGCCATGCCATGCCATGCCATGCCATGCCCACAGCCACGGGGCACCGGCTCTGCCCAGGCGAACCGCTCCCGCCTCCCTCTCTCTCAGCTTCTTTCGCGTTAAGGGAGCAAAGCGCCGAGGCCTAAACGACTCCCGCGTGAGTCAGCGCGTGGATACGGATCTTCAGTCAGCTTTACGGCAAGCAAATGGCTTTTTTTACTCTTGTATCCGTCGCTCAGGGGAAAGGCGAGGTGGGCGCGGGCCCCGCGGCAGGTAGGCGATGCCTTCCACCCGGCGCCTCCCGCCCACCTCTTCCGCCCTTCATGACCTCGCCACCCTTCCCCGACGGCCTTCAGGAAAATGACATCACCGGCCAGCATCTGTAACAGTATTTATTCCTGGTAGCGTTGCTGTATTTTGTATGAAGGCGCTGTTTCCCTCGCCGAGGAGCCGCGGGGGCACTGCTGCCTCTGTCCCGGCCGGCGGGGTGGCCCGGCTCCCCGCTCCTCACTCTCTGCCTAACACCGCCTGTCACACGGCAACCTCCTCCCCGGAGGCGGGAAGGGGCCCCTGCTGAAGAAACACGAAAAAGTCGCAAAATTTTCAATTCGGGAGGGCGAGAAGTTCACCAAGAGGCAGACGCCAGCGGGAGCCGCCGGGGCGCTGCCCTTCCCCTTCCCCCAGCCTTTCCCGCGGTAACAGAGAAACTTTGATGTACAAAAGGCAGAAACTTTGCTTTACACCCTCACTCGCTCTCCCGGCGCCAGCCGCTGCCCTGCTGCCTAACGCMCCCCTTTCCGCCTGCCCCGAGCCCCCCGTCCCTCCGCGCCGCCCACCCCTCACAACATGGCGGCCACCCCCGCGAGTGGTGAGGGAGGCGGGCAGCAGCCCAGCGACCCTCCTTCGCCCCTGGCCCTTTCCTTGCACTCACCGCGGCGGCGAAGGGACGGAGGCGAGGGGAGGAGCGGGGCGGCAGCCGGCCCACAGGTGMTTCCCCCCACCCCCGGCCCGCCGGGAAGGAGCTCCCGCCCCACACACAGTCTCTCCTCCCCGGCGGGAAGCGGCTCCTCCCCACGCAGGCATGGCCGAAGGCTTCTCCTCCTTCACGAACACCGCCTTTCCCTTTCCCCACCGGCATGGCGGAAGGTCTCCTCCCCCGAGAGAGGTGCCGGGGGTCCCGCCTCGGGGGAGGAAGCCTTTCCCCGGCCCTCAGGATCTCCTGCCATTTTCCTCAASAAGAGGCAAGTACCTCCTTTCAGCTCCCTCCACGGAGGCTGTCAGGGTATTATTTTCCATTTTCTTCTTCCAACAGTAAAATACCTATTTAAAAGTTCAAAAGCCCAAAGGAGCCTGGTAAGGGTAAAGAAAAAAAAATGATGCTAGTGTTGAGGGGTGTGTTCATGCACAGTTTTGCCCTCCATACCGAAATTACGTCCATTAAAAATGCAAATAGCCAATGGAGGTTTCAGTTACATTTCCACATTGCCAGCTTTCGCTTACCTAAGCAACACTGATATTCTTGAAGCATGCATTGAACGGACACGGGAGAGGTTTGGTAATTGCAATTTTATTTACTCAGTTTCAGACTAGACAGTACTAATACAGAAAGTACCGTGTTTTATGGCAGTCAGAGCCCAACTCTGGAAATTGGGCATATGACATCAGGACAGCACCTGTACATCCCTGGCAGAAGTTTACAGAAAAATTTTATGCAGAGCAGACATGGTAAGTCTGTTACTTTGTCATTTGTCTCTGTAAGCATTCACACAGTGACACRGATTATATCTTACACCCCTCTGTACATAAAGAGAAAAAAAAATATACAGAAGATAAGCCAAAGTTTTGTTGTTTTCAAATCTTCCTTGTCCCCCACAGACTACCTACAGGGGTTGCCAAGTACTGTAAAGGTAAGTACTCTAAACCTTACGAGAGCTTCCAGTTTTGCAGGAGATTGTCAAAGCTGGGGGAGAGGGGGAAGAGGCCAAGTCTGTTCATGTGGGGTTTAACAGACAAACAAAACCATGAAACAAATGCACTAGGACTCACAGGAGACTTCCTGATTTCACTGGACATGAGACCAAGGCCTAGATAAGCAACAAGCCAGTCAAAAAGGTAATTTAAAAAACCTTGGAATTATCTAACTAAAATGAATTCTTTAAAATCTGTTGGTTATACCTAACCAGTTSACCTGTGATGATTACTAGATGTAGAAAGAAGGCCATTATGCTTTGAATGAGATCCTTTGCTGAATGTTGTCTTCAGGCCTTGGTTGCCTTTTGGACTAACACTTAAAAACATGGAGATAGTTAAAAAAATATTACTCTGCTTTCTTTACTAACTATATAAATAGAAACAGAAGCTCCATAGCTTCAGATACCTTGGGCTTTAAACCATTAAGAGAAGCAGCAGAGAAAAAAGGTTTAGTCTTGGTTTAGAGTTTTGAGTCTATTTTGCACTCTAACAAATCTTTGAAATTCTTGATAATTGCGTATACAACATTTAAAAATGAAGGGCTTGATCCTGCAGCCCTTATTCCTCAGAAGGCAACAGATGCCAACACCTAGCAAGATGGCCTTTTTCTTTTAAAAAAGGTCTATAAACAGGACATGAAGCAGGAATTTGTGGGCAGCAGTGCATGACAATTACAAAAAGATAATTTCCAAATCTGCAAAACCTTCAGTATGTACTTAAGCTATACATACAAAGTGAAGAAGTTACCAATGTCAGTGTATCTTCAGACTGCAAATTATGTCTAACAGCTTACTGTAGATGCACAGCAAACTCATCTTTTCTTGATAAATAAAGAAACTGCTGATCAGCACAGTGAGGAGAAGGATCTAAATCAAGGTGAATGGCCAAGCAAGTGCAGAGGTATTCTATGCAGAATCTATTTTCTTCGCTTTAATAGCAGCTTCAATCTCTTCCATGATTGGCACCGGACCTGCATAGTTATTAGTTTCAATAGCTTCTAATTTCTTCTGATAGTCAGCTGGCAAGCCATTCTGTTTTGCACCCATGCAGATAACCTATAATCAAAAGGGGGGGAAAAAAAAAAGCCTTCAATAATAGTGTTAGGAAGGACAGACCCCTCCAAACATTTACTTGTACAGGAAGAACCACTTAAGGTAACAAGAGAATTAATCCCAAATAATGCTCTTTGTACCTAAAGATAGCCAAAGGCTTCTGGAAGACCACTGAAGACCTTAACAGTGTCRACAAAATTACTCTGAAAAGGCTTGTAACTACCAAGGCATACCCCTAAGATTCTGAAATGTTCCTAATGTGCATAAGACTGTACAATTAAGCTGTTATTCAGTTATTCCATTCTTTCTCCCAGCGAGGATGAGAACTACATTCAGGACATGGTTTAGTGGGCATGGGTGCTGGSTTGACGGTTGGACTCAATGATCTTAAAGGTCTTTTCCAACCTTAATGATTCTATGAATCTATGATTCTACTCTTTATGCTTTTAGCCAGCCTTAGTACCACATCTGAGTGAGAAGCAGCGTATGTTATTGAAGTGTTGAGGTTCAAATCCAAAACACAACAGTGAGTACCTAGACAGGTTACAGGAGTAACAGAAACAGATACTTAGCTTAGTGAAAAAGCACAGATTCCTTAGAGTTTGTTACTGCAGCTTTCCTTCTACACAGAAAATAAACTTAAGTATTGATRCAAGAGAAAAGAAGTGACTGAGAGGAAAAGAGGCGGCTGTAGGAGCCAAGGCTTGAAAGAGACAGCAGCAAGCTCCCATATAGAAATGAATAGATAAATACGCAGATTTTAAAAGCTGGCACTGTTGTAAATATTCTTTCATGYATTCAACAGCCAGGAAATTCAAGGATGAGGTGTTTGGAAAGGATGAACTTTTCCACAAAAAGTACACAACAGTAGATGGATGTAGATCACTGTGCCAATGCAATCACCTCTACTAAATTTTTAGCCCTCCCGCCTGGTTAACTTAAACAAATAAAAGCTGGGGGCAGGGGGTAAGAAGAAAACTAGCAACTGACCCTGACAACAGCAGGAGGGAATGTTTAGCTAGATAAATTTGCCAATATTGGAGGTCTGCTCTTACAGCRTACTAGTGAGAGCTGACACACAGCAGCAGACTATGCGTTAACCCCTGAAAAGCCCTGAAGATCTGTCTCGACAGGAAGCAGGTTGGCAGTGTGGCRGTGTGCTCCCCGCAACCCACATAAGCWATAACCACCAGYGGGGGTCCTGACGGCTGCAYCCAGCTTATACTGGACTTCGGCYCTGCCTGGACCAGTGACCCAAATGTCTTGCTGGTATGCAAATATGACTGTAAGTTAATCATCTTACTCTATAAAATATAGTGAACAGCCCAGGGCCCRTTGAGCTCTCCTGCACGGCAGCGGGCTGCACGCCAGGATCTCCCCTTGAGTARGGACGCCTCTCAAGGTTACTCCTCGAGGTTGAGAGATTCCTTGCCGCAACAGATTCTTSGTAAGTGACCAATAGCATGCTAAACTTTGAAATCTTAGCTAAGTGATGTAAAGGACTGATTTCGCATATCTAATCCTTTAGRCATAAATCGTTGACCAAGTCTGGGACTAGGACTGGATCCAGCCGCACCTAGACTCCTCTCTGAGAAGGAGTTTAGAAAGCAAGGGGGTCCTCTCTGAACCCTCAAGAGGGTCTCCCTGACAATTTTGTCTGACCCTGTCCTCTATRCAGTAGATAATCAAGTGTACCTTGCCATCGATTCTTGTTAAACCACTGTCGCATTTACCACTGAACTTTGTTAACTCACTGTTTTATATCAATAAAGTACATTGTTGCTTCTCTCAAGAGTGAAGTGCACTCTCACTCTATCAGTGACAAATTGGGGTAGCTGGCAGGATAGCACGTAGTATCACCGATTATTTCCAGAGGCATGGAGTGAATCTTGAGTCCCAACTTCTCAGAAGAATGGGCTCATGACAACTGGCATACTTGAGAAGCYGTTGAAGAGCACCTAAAGGTATGGAGGATGCTTAGCCATAGGCACTCCCAGAGYCGCRATTCAAGGTCAGCCTACTGGCATTATCTTGAGTCTGACTGAAGCATTTCAGAAACAAGTTAACAGTGAAAGAAAGGARCGTATTTCAACTCCTCTGGCGCCAGTCCCCAGAAAGGGAGACAACCCCTTCCTTCCCCTTAGGGAGGAATTGCAGGGCGTGAAGCCAAAAAACAAGTGGTGTCCAGAAGGCAATTGGGCCTGCCTGTCCGAAAAGTGGAGGCTTATCAGTGGATAAGTGATGATGGCCCATACATTTTAATTCCAGTCRGTCCTCGAGGACAATTGGTGAAGTTTTTAATAGAYACGGGAGCACAAATTTCAATACTAACACAACAAGATGCTGAGAAGCTGGGCGTGCGATCCGTCTGGCAAACAGTTAAGATTACCGGTGTGATGGAGCGAGTGTTGTGTGCCAAACTGCCAATGTCAATTTATGGCTCCCAGGTAAGAAGCACATGGTTACTATTCGCTTTGCAATTAAAGATCATCATGGAAATAATTTAGGTTTTGATGTTTTAAACAGACKAACCYGGTGCCTGCCAAATGGCAGCGTGTGGTCCTTCGGCTCAAACATCAATCCCAACCCCGGTAGAAATAGGGAGGCTCCAGTGGGTGCACTTCGCGCAGTCCCTGCCCTCCCCGAGTCAAAAATCAATAACGTACTGCAATACTGCAGATTTCTGCTGCAGCACAGAATGGAATTTCTGAAGTCACAGCTGATTTRGAGAAATGACAAGTTCTCTCCAGAACCCACTCCACATATAACTCACCTGTCTGGCCAGTTCGGACACCAGGCAGGAGGTGGCGTGTGACAATTGATTATCGGCGCCTGAATGGTAATACAGCCCCACTAACAGCTGCTGTTCCAAACTTTGCAAACTTAACAGCTACTTTGCAAGCAGCTGCACACCCATGGATGGTGTAAAAGATAAGCTCTTTATGGTTCCCTTGAAGGAGGAGGATAAAGAGAAGTTTGCTTTCACTTGGGAGGGAATACAAAGACCTTTAACAGACTCCCCCACAATTGCTCATGCCGCAATTGCTGAACTTTTACAGACTGTCTCAATCCCCCAAGAAGTGAAACTGTACCAATATATAGATGATATTCTGATTGGAGGAACTTCCCCTGACAAGGTGGGGGAAGTGGCAGCATCAGTATGGCAAGCACTAAATAAAGTAGAAATTGAGATTCCACATGGAAAATATCAGGGACCAAGTAAAGAAGTAAAATTTTTAGGTACTTGGTGGAGAGCAGGCAGTGCAGTGATTCCTCCAGATACTTTAAGAAAAGTCAAAGAGCTGCAAATGCTGCAATCAAGGAAAGAGTTACAACAATTAATGGGAACTTCAGGATACTGGAGGAAGCATGCACCTGGATTTCCTATCATTTCCATTATACTCACGGAAAGGCAAACCCTGGGAGTGGAAGTTAGAACATAAAGAGATGGTCAAAACTGTAACTGAAGAATTAAAAACATATCGTTCACTGGGACCAGTATGCCCCCATGACCCTATTATAGCCAAATGGGATTTCGCCGAACATGCTACTTACTGTAACATGTTTCAAACTGGCCCYGATGGGCCAAAAAGACCTTTATTGTTTAGCTCAACCGCATTTAAAGAAACAGAACAACAATACTCTGAATGGGAAAAGGGACTTTTATCTTTAGTCTCAGCRGTTAAACAAGTTGAGAAAATGCATCAGGGACAACCTGTGCAAACTAGAGGACCATTTAATTTACTAGAAGCAATCCTGAAGGGGACTGCTCCCCCAGGAGTTGCACAAAACCCCACTATCAGAAAATGGTATGCCTACGTAACAGGAGTTGCAGAAAATACGCAATTAACTGAAGGACACACTAAAGTTTTCAAATTGCAGATGCCCATAAACACAGATTCTTTAGCATTACAACCACCTTTTAAACCTTCACCCRTTCTGGATGTACTGCCGTTCACTGAGGGTACACCAACAGAAAACATCTGGTTTATGGATGCTTCAGCAAAAAGGGCAAACAGTAAATGGCAATATGAGGCCATTGCATTAGGTATTACCACCGGCAAACAAGTAATAGAGGAAGGTGAAGGCAGTGCACAAGTAGGAGAAATAAGAGCAGTTGTTTTGGCAGCACAGAATGGAGCAAAAATTATATATGTAGACTCTTATCCTTTGTGTGCTGGTGCCACACAGTGGCTCTGTCAATAGGAAACCTTGAATTGGGAAGTAAATAGATACCCAGTTTGGAGAAAGAAAGATTGGCAATTATTACTAGATRTAGCCAGGAAAACACCTTTCAAGATGGGATGGGTAAAAGCTCATGCTAAGGATAATCAACCAGCCACAAAGTGGAATCAAAAGGTAGGTGAGCTAACTAAAATTAGGAAAATAATCTTAAATCCTGAGTGGTATCAATTGGGAGAATTGYTACACCAAAACCTAGGCCACACAGGTAAAGAAGCACTTCACTTTGCTGCACAGAGTAAAGACTGGCCTATAAACAGAAAAACTTGTGAAACTATTCTTACTGAATGTCCCCAGTGTAGATTGAAAGCACAAGGAGATTATCCGGCTAAAGCGCCACCTCTACATATCAATGAAGGGAAAACTTTATGGTCTATATCGCAAATTTATTATAWTGGACCATTCAAATCCTCTGCGGGATATCGATACATCCTCACAGGAGTGGAAGTAGTCTCTGGCTTGCTTATGGCAACTAAGCGTCCGAAAGCCGATGGGCAAAATACAGTGCAAGGGCTATCATTTTGGTTCTCAAATCTACCTACTCTTGATGTTATCCAAAGTGATAATGGCTCACATTTTTCATGTAAGAAAGTGCAAGATTGGGCAAAACAAGAAGGAATTAAATGGGTATTCCATACCCCATACTACCCTCAATCAAATGGGATGGTAGAAAGAGCTAATGGCTTATTGAAAAAGAATCTCAAACCACATGAGGCTCAATGGGATRCATGACTACCCAAAGTACTCCATCAATTAAGTAATGGATACGGGCCTATTGGAAGCCCTGTAAGCAGAGTATTCTTTGTAAAAACTGAGTACTCGTAAATAAAATGAGCACAAGTGATTTAAACAAATTGCGGTCTTCTCTATTAGCACTGGGAACTAAYGACTGGCTCTTATCTGATATATTGCCTCAGTGAGAAAGAATTAATGAAAGGGACCACCAATTGATTRTGGATGCACTTGATGTAGCCCAAAATAATGTTTCTCTAGCTCTTAGTTGTATCCAAGCTCAACTGTGGATCCAATCTATGGTAATGGCAATTRGAAGGTGAAGAGGGCATCTTACCCACTGAAATTCAAAAGGTAATTTGGGATAATGCAACTAAATTTGAGAACAAATTCCAATCCTGGTGGTATTTAGTCAATTTTACTTATGATCCCATCAACAATAAGGCCACAGTCTTTGTCTTAACCATACACAACGCTTCGGTATATACCATATTCCCAATCATTGCGTTAGGATTGAATCACAACAGATCTATACTCTATCCATTAGAACATAGAGCATGGGCCCAATGAAACGGAAACAAATGGCAAACTGTTGATGTTAACGCATGTGTTGTACGGGAACAACAAGGATTTACTTGTGAGAGTAACACCATCAAAGCCCAAGACATTTGTCTTAACACTGAACAAAATATTTGTAATTTTGAAATACATCCCAATGAAGCCCCTGAAACTGTACTTRTGTATATTGGAAAAGGATGTGTTTGTATGAGAACCCTTGTGATTTTATATTCGTAGATAACGTTACTGTAGATACAAGCAATCACTCAGCTGGTTTTGGCTGGGATAGAGTTAATTTTCTTTGTAGTAGCTAGTATGGGGCTATGTTTTGGATTTGTGCTGAAAACAGCCTTGATAACACATGGATGTTGTTGTTACTGCTGAGCAGTGCTTACACAGAGTCAAGGCCTTTTCTGCTTCTCACCCCACCCCACCAGCTCATAGGCTGGGGGTGCACAAGGAGTTGGGAGGGGACACAGCTGGGACAGCTGACCCCAACTGACCAAAGGGATATTCCACACCTGCATATAAAGCTCCACCCCAGCATATAAAGCTGGGGGAAGAGGGAAGGGAGGGGGGAATGTTTGAAGTGATGGCATTTGCCTTCCCAAGTAACCATTACGAGTGATGGAGCCCTGCTTTCCTGGAGATGGCCGAACACCTGCCTGCCGATGGGATGTAGCAAATGAATTCCTTGTTTTGCTTTGCTTGCGTGCACGGCTTTTGCTTTACCTATTGAACTGTCTTTATCTCAACCCATGAGTTTTCTCACTTTTACTCTTCTGATTCTCTCCCCCATCCCACCGGGGGGATTGAGCAAGTGGCTGTGTGGGGCTTAGTTGCCGGCTAGGGTTAAACCATGACAGCATGCTAAACTTTGAAATCTTAGCTAAGTGATATAAAGGACTGATTGCACATATCTAATCCTTTAGACATAAACCATTGACCAAGTCTGGGACTAGGACTGGATCCAGCCGCACYTAGACTCCTCTCTGAGAAGGAGTTTAGAAAGCAAGGGGGCCCCTTCTGGACCCTCAAGAGGGTCTCCCTGACAATTTTGTCTGACCCTGTCCTCTATGCAGTAGATAATCAAGTGTACCTTGCCATCGATTCTTGTTAAACCACTGTCGCATTTACCACTGAACTTTGTTAACTCACTGTTTTATATCAATAAAGTACATTGTTGCTTCTCTCAAGAGTGAAGTGCACTCTCACTCCATCCGGAACAGGCAGGGAGGTCTGTGAAGTAGCAGAGCCTGCTTTCTAAGCAAGCTTTCTCTTCAGAAGTCCTACAGCAGCTGGSCTTAGCTATGCTCCCGGAAGGTGGTTCATAGGACCGAGTTCCTCAGTTAAGAGAAGGCAGCACACTTGGGATTTAACAAGCTCAAGTCCTGTTTCTTTGCTTTCGGTAGAAAAAGTCAACATGTTACAGTGATGTCTATCTGCAATTGCTAATAGCTGCACAGTTCCAGACATGCAGTCATGCCACCCGAGGCTAGGCCCGCATCAAATCTCACAAGCTAAGCAGGTCAGGCCTGCTGCGTGACTGGATCATGTGTCTCTATAGAGTCAGYGTGTTACAGAACAGTGTTGAAATGCTTCTGCCTCACCAGCCATCAAGTGGGAACCCTGTAGTGCTCTGCAATGTTGCTGGAAGTCCTGTGATATACTGATGATGCATCTGGTAAAAGGAAGCAGGTGGACTCCTGTATTAAATGATAGTAAGATACTTCATAAGACAATAGGGATAATCCATGTCCTTGAGGCTACAAGCCAGGTGCTGTATTCTCCCCATAGAAGCTTCCCTCTGTCCTTTTAGCAGAGTAGATTAATTTTTCAAACAGAGGATTGCTGCATATATGTAAACACTATCCTTCAGAAATCCTTGTGTCAGTCATAACTAATTCACGAGTTAAATAGAGGTTTCATGTAAGGCATAACTAAGCCAAAAAAT
The DNA here is from genome assembly GCA_030449065.1 of Oceanodroma leucorhoa. Taxonomy (NCBI): domain Eukaryota; kingdom Metazoa; phylum Chordata; class Aves; order Procellariiformes; genus Oceanodroma; species Oceanodroma leucorhoa. The sequence continues at coordinate 2,781,966 of JASVER010000053.1, forward strand.
AAACCTGATTTAGTAGGCCTTTAAGAGCTAGCAGTCTTCTGCGAGCATCGTTACACTGTTACGTTGCACAGGGATTAACTTATAGCTTTACATTAGAGTTACTCATGCCTTCCATCTGCTGTAAATAAAGTACTTATTAAATAGGACAGAAGTACTGCATTATATATTTCTGTTCATTCTCTCCAGAATTACAGTGATGCAACACCTACCTTTTTATACTGAGGAGAAGGGGGACCACAGACATAGTCCTTCATCTGGTAGCTTCGACAGGTCAGTACCTTTCCTGCTTGAGTGTGGACATTAACTTCTATTGGGACATAAATGCCATCTTCAACTCCCTCTTGCCTGTAAAGGATATATATTCTTTTCATGCCAAATAACTGATACATCTTTCAAACAAACTGTGCAATTAAACATATGCATTTATTATAACAGAATTCAAGGCAGGACACTGGTCTGTACTGTTAATACTTAAAGAAAAACAAGTAAAGCAAAACATATTCCAGTACTTTTTGTGCAAACTTGCTTCATATCCAAAAATAAGTTTCTAAAGAAGCAGCAGCATTCACTTTTATCATTTCAGCTCTGTACAAAAGTTGAGTAGTGGTTAACCTGCAAAGTTAGAGAGAGAATACTCCTTGTGAATTAATTACTGTGCAAATCTGATAATCTACAAGAGAAACACAACCAAGATAATCAGAATTAATGAGCCAGGCACGTATCATTCATTACCTTCCGCTCAGATAATGAAACAATTGCAAAGTTTTATCTTGCCCATTGTGTTACATTTGAATAAGGGGAAACTCTCACAACTCTTGCAATGCACATTCCAATGAATAATCCAAGACACCCTTTAATTTGCGCAAGACGTGTATAGCAACACTGAACTAGATCAGGGCAAAAGCCATTTTGTTATTTTATTAGTGAAATCATGCTGTCTTAGGAAAACAAAACCAAACTCAAAAACAAGGCTACTTGTTGTCTTCAACCATTAGCATTTAGCCACCGATAAAAGTCTGAGGAAATAGTAAGAAGTGAACAAGAAGCTTAAGCAATACAAGACAGATTTTATAGCACAATTAACTTCAGATGTGCTTTAGATATGAGTGATAACATGGGTTCTAATGCTGCTTGTCAAAATATCATTTTGACAACTTATCTTTCTTTCAAAGACTTACTACCATTTCAAGTTATTTAATGTACATAACACAGGCCATGTTATGTGAGTAAGTAGGTTAAGTGCAAGTAGAGACTGGAAGCTAACTGCAGATTCAAGGCCAAAAGACTGCAAAATAAGTCACATGGGTGTGTGAGAACAAGAAAAATGTTACAGTTAAGTAACGTCCATTGCTAGGAAATATGAGGAAGTGTCATGATTTAGTCTGTAACTTACGGATCTGTAAAGTACAGAGGACCTTGAGACAGCACCAAATTGCGTTTGAAGCCAAAAAGTTCAGCCATCTAAGCAAAAGATTCCCCTCCCATGTTTGTTTTCTACATATTATGTTGTTTTACTAGTATTTCAACTAACAACATACAGCATCAATTACACATTCCCTCCTCTGCTTCTGGATAACAAAGCACAGACTTCTTTATCCAGATTGGGGGGAAAAAAGGGGGGGTGGGTGGCAAATAATGAAATTTTTTTTTCTTGATACATGGAAATGCCAGGAAATAACTTGGTTGAGAACTTACAAATATACCTGCTTGCGCACAGCCAAAGAATCCCAAGATCTTCAGCAGGAACACATGCAAGCTCTTTTGAGTTGCTTGGGAGCAATCCTTAGAAGAACACTATCGACTATCATTATAAAAGCCAAGAACACATCCTGTTTCCTTCCATTTCTGGTCCACCTTCATGGCATCAATGAGGCAGCCAGGAAGAAGCAATCTTTAATGCTAGTGTCCATCCCGCAGTTTTTGTTGACGGTATAGCACTCAAGTCTCTAGCATCTTAGCCAGCATTAAAGTTTATCCCCTGTCAAACAAATGCCAGGGCTCTGCAATTCTATAGTATGTAAACAACAAAACTTCAGAAGTTAAAATACAAAACACTGTCCCCATAGGGGGAACACAGTGTTATTATCAAAGCAGATGCTGCCAGACAGCATCTTTATACTTCTGAATTTTACGCTTTAGGTAAATCATGGTAAATCAGGAGATTTCAGTAAAGGTCAGCAGAAAGGGAACCAGGAGGTAAGTGCTAGTGTAAGCAACAGTGGGGGAACTGAGGAGATAATAAAGCAGGGACACGTGAAGCTCTCCCCAACCAGAAGCATACCAGCTAGGTGYCCTCCTGCTTGGGACTAACACTCCCGACTAGGACTTGAGAGTGCTGAGAGTGCCCATTCCCATGATGTGCTAGCAGAACTTAGGCAACAGTTTCGGTCATATTTCAAGTTCACTGTAGGCAATGAAAAGCAAGTTGGAACTTCAAGTTTCGTGGCCAAGGTTTTAAGGACATGTCTACACAGCACAGTGCAGCCATAACCAAAACTGCAACAGTACCAGAGGCAGGAGAACTGTTTTACTGTAATGCTTTCAGTGGGTTTAACATGCCCTGCTTCCTTAGCCTCACTAGCCCAGATTTCTACTGGAGTTAATTGACAGTGATGAACTGCTCTGAACAAACAATCCTTGTGTACCAGAAGCACCATGCTGTGCATGCACATCCCGGAAGCTGCAATAAACACATAACACCAGCCAAAGTTTTGGAGATTAAGTTCTAAGTCCTGCCTTAGACCCTACAAGAAGTTATGCTACTCCTTGATTTGTTTACCCAGGCAGTCCTCCAGACTTCAGCCTGGAAACGACTTGCTCAGGTTGCCTTAAACTTGTCCTAATTGTCAGGCACAGGTGGAACGTTCTCCACCATTCACTGTAATGGTGCAGGCAGCCTCTCCCATTCAAAGCGAAAAATCAAAACCACCCCAGCCCCCTCTTGGATCTACCTCAAGTTCACAAAAGTTTGAATCCTTGGAAGAGAAGACATGCAAAATAACCTCCTCAAAAGGTCCCTTTGCCTGTATTAAAGATCTCCTTCTCTTCTGCAAAGTCTTGTCCTCATTCCTTCCTTATCCACTACAATTGGAGTCTATAGATGTACAGAGACAGAAGTTGATGTCAGTCTCAAAGGAAACTCTAAAGCAATGGAGAAAGTGTCACAGGACAAATACAGAGTTTAGGGTAATTTAAGGGACATTGTGAGGACAAGGATTTTAAAAAAAAAGGAGCCTGACCAATATATCAGCTCCAAATCAAGGTCCACACCTTATTAAAATACCCCTAAGTAGCTTTAGCTTGAAAACAAAGCCATTTTAATCACAAATGTGTTAGAAGTCAATACATGTACTGTGAATTGAAATTCACATGTTAGAAGTCAATACATGTACTGTGAATTGAAATTCACATATTAAAACCCAAAGCATCTTCTTGATTCCAACACAAAGCTTCCACACGGCTCTTTACCAAAAATTAACTACTACTTTTCAATTGCTCTCTAAAACAGCAGAAGACAGCAAAAGTTAGTTAAGTCACCTACTTATCCAGTGAACTTAAATTGCTAGCGTTCATTTTCCACACTATTCCCCATACTTCGTCTCCAGGGCTCTGAACAATGGTAGCTGTACCTCCATGCCATACAGAACTTGTCCTGCCTTGATGATGGCCAAACTCGAGCTTAAAATCCTGCAAATGAAACCAATGCAGAGAATCAATTTCCACTTAAGATAAGGGCTGTTGGCTATTCTTGACATGAAAGGGGCAGCTAAAGGAGAGTCTACAAGTAGTCAGCTGGAGCCACAGAAAGAGGAACGGACAGGTGGGATCGGATCCAGCTCCCATCTCACAAGGGGCTGAAGTCAGCCTTTTCCACCTCCCCATGAGAAACGGCAGCCTTGGGACAAAGGGAAGAGGGATCTGGCAGAGAGCACTACTGATTAAAGTCTTGGTCTGCGGAGACCTGGATCAACATCCAAACCTCTTCGTAGTCTGGCCTAAATATTAGCTAACAATTTCTAGTGGTGAGAAGAAAGTGGAGGTAGCCCTTTCCCAAGAGTAGCACCACTACCCAATTCTGCAGTAAACACAGTAGGGCTGAAGAAATGTCAGCTTGACTTTTGTCCAAGTTGGCAGTGACAGGATTGCTGATGTCCTTCCTGTTACACAATCTGAAGGGCCCTTGGCTGAGGTGTAGCATGAAGGAGGGAACTGCCTACTGCCRCCTTCTCATTCCTCAAAAGACATGCCTACCTGGTGCCCATTCCTTTGCAGCTTTTGGTGCTGTTATAAGACTTAAATGCTACCGTGCAGGGTCCAGGAAAATAGTAAGGGTAAAGAAGCCTACAAGATGGTGAGCTTTGGGTCTTGTCCTCATGCACAAATACAACTGCCCAATTATAAAATACCATCCTGTGTATTTTCCAGTGTTCTGTGCCATCTCATCACTCAACCGGAACRTTCTTGGGTATTTTTAAGCCAAGGCGTACGCCTCCTTGAGTGAGCTTATTCAGGTTTTTGCAAATTGAAACATTCTTTTAGAAATCAAGTATCTCTTTTTCTTACGAGTAATATCAAACATTAYTATATAGGCAAAAGAGAATAACAGGTTCTTGCATTTTTCCAGTRTAATTTCCCATTTGACTCCATACACTCAGTTTCCTCTCCTACTTATTAGCCAATCTGTGGATCCTTCCCTAGCAGTAGAGAAGGAAAACAAAAAAAAAAAAAAAAACACCCAACAATTTAAGGAAGACTACCTGCTTCACCACAACAACAAAATCTGGCAAAGGCAAAAAGGATTAAAAACAACAACAAAATTAAAACCCAAACCTATACAACCCCACAGCTTTGATTATTTCTCATGATCACCCTCTTTAAGCTATAAAATAATTTTGATTTGAAATATATGTGTGTACATATTAATATTCACTTTCTGAGACACATTGCCTTCTTGTAATATGTCCTAACAGATATGGGGAAAAGTTTGCAAAAGTTGAGCAGTTGGAGACTTACACGCAGAAGAACAGCACTGATCAGAACACTAATCTAATTTTTTTTTTGTGGTGTAAGTGAAAATCAGCAGCCTGGCAAAGCCATACTGTTTACTCCACCAATAGAGTCATCTTCCTCTCCCATAAAATGTCCCCCATTAAACTAATTTCACTAGAAAAAAGTTTATGTAGACACACTAGTCATCAACCATTTGACAAGCTGCTGCAGAATGGCTTTGCAATGTTTGGGTCACTGAATTACTGTGTGAGGAGGACTCTGGACTAGACCCTGCAGACAGTCAAGCCCCAGTAACTTGCACACAAATAAAYAGTCCAGTCAAGTCGCAGACTGAAGTTACAGATGTGGACAAGTGCTTGCAGGGCAGCCCCAGGGAAACACTCCCATAGAGCCAAGTACGCTCACAGCAGTCTAGTCAGGAAAAAAACACCCCAATTTTTATTCCTCCAGTTGTATTTTCTTGGACCTGACCTGCACTGAATACCTGCAAGGAGGTGTATAAAACAGTCAGATACCACCCAAGAAGGGCAACAGAGACGGTACAGAAACAGCGTGTTTAGCTCTGGTTCCGGAAGCAGGAAACCCTATGTCACACCACGCGGGCAACTGCAGCAGGCACTGCAGGGAAGAGGGAACAAACACACTAGGTATTTCCTTGGGTCAAGAGCTTGGCCTTTGGCCCTTCTTCTAAGGACCAGTGTAATACCCTCTCTGTGCTTGTTACACATCCCGTTTCTTACAGCTTTTGATTGAAGATTAACAAAGCTTTAAAAAATAAAAACAGAGGGAAGTGAATTTAATATTCTAGTTTAGGATCCAAAATATTCTGTTTACAGGCTATTCTTCCTTTTTTTAAGCCAATATGATATTACCATAGAGTAATTAACACAAATCAGCTCCAGCTTCTGTGCGCTTCCTCACTCCTAAGTATCGGTGATTTTCCAGCTTGAAGCAAGGGAGTGAAGTCACCGSGTGTTGGAGCACAGCAATCGGTCAAAGGCTGGCTAGGAAAGCTAACGCCTGACTGGCAGCTCTTGAACAGCTAACCTGTGGCGTGGCAAGAGGCGCTTACTGCGTAACCTGAAAATCCACCTGAAACCCAAAAGGAGAGCTGAAGCATTGGGCTTTGCTTTTATTCAAAGGTAAGCGTGCAATACTACTGCTTTCCTCCTCRCCTCCAAGGTCTGATCCTACAAGGTGCTGGGGTCTCGGCAAGTTCAGCTTCTCTGTGGTACCCGTAAGCGCCTCACACTTTACAGAAGCAGGCCTCAGTTGCCAGGTTGGCAAGAGACATGGTCCCAAGAGACACCAAGTATCTCACTACAGGGAGTTTATTAATTACAAGTTTTTGGAACTTCTTAATACACTCTAACGTAGATGGTTTCCTGCCAGTCACCCCAAGAGAACCTTCAAGTCATCCTTAAGTGGTATCAATCAATGCTCTGCTCCTCCAAGGATCCTTCCAGTTGTACAGAGCTGCACATCAACAGCTTAATGACCATGAGCTCGTATTTCCAAGTCTGCATGAAAGCCAAGTCGATAGACTAACATTTAATAACCCCCGGTGGGGGCAGAACTGTGGGGGCCCAGGAAGGTGTCAACTGCAGCTGTGCAGTACCGGGTGGAAGCTTGCCCCCCGCCTGACAGRCGGCACGGGGAGGGCTCCTCCACACTTCTAACCAGCGTGGCAGAGGGCAAGGAAGAATTTTGATTTTCTTAACGAAGCATCATCCTTTTAAAACTGCCAGAAACTTGCCCCATAAACCCAACTGCGCACCCGTTCTACTTACATTTTCAGGTTCGCAACTCTTTACACGTGGGGTCTTGGCTGGCAGCCTTACAGGCTTGCTTAAACCCAGTAAGATAAAACCCACAGAGGTGGGACTACCGCAAACACCTTCTTTGGCAGAGGGCAGCCCAGACACCAGCCCGCAGCGCCTCGGGTTCAGGGTGATGGGACCCACCCCAACCCCCCCGTGCGACGGCCACCCCCATTACCGCCAGGAGGGATCGGCCGGCCCACAGCACCGGACTCCATGCAGCAGAGCCAGGCCCACGCACGGCTCCGCCGGGGCACGCGGACTTCCACAGCCCTCCCCTCCCCTCCCCACCCGCAGCCCCGCCGCACGCCCCCTCCCCCGCACGCACGCACCTGCAGGCGCGCCAGGGCGCAGAGCGCCGCCGAGGGGTTGCGCAGCAGCAGCCGCTCCCGCAGCAGGTTGCTGCCGTACGCGTAGTACAGGAAGCAGCAGCCGCCGCCCCGCTCCGTGCCGCCCCCCGGCTCCATCGCCCCACACCCGGCACGGCACGGCACGGCACGGCACGGCACGGCCCCGCCGCGCCGCCGCTTTAACACCGCCCCGCTACGGCGGCGGCGCTGCCTGGGCGGGGCCTCCCAGCGGAGCCGCCCGCCATTGGCCGCCGCGCCCCCTTCGCTACTTCCGCCGCCACGTGGAGCCAGTAGGCAGCGGCGCTGTGAGGTAGTAGCGGCGGGGAACGCCTTCGACACACGTCACGGGGGCTCCTCGCGGGGGAGTGACGTAGAGCGAGGTGCACGCCTCTCGTCCATACAGGTGGGAGGAGGGAGGTGCGCTGCCCCGAGTCCCTGCGGCCTCGACACCGCGTGACGACAGGGAGAGGGAGCGATGCACGTTCCAGCGCGTCAGCGGCTTCCCGCGGGGCATCCTCCGTGGGGAGGAACACGCCGTCAGCGAGCAGCGCTTGCAGCCCCGTGTACCAAAACGGGGGTGGGGTGGGGTGGTGTTACAGTCCCCCTGCTAAATTCAGGCCAATGCATTTTGCTTGTGAGCATCCTGGCCGCCTCGGAGAGAAATGTAAACGGTAGTGAATGGTAAATGTATCCCGTGAGACGTAAAATAGTGCAACTTTTCCCAGCTGGGAGCGCTCAGAGCAGAGTGAGCTGGGAATATAGAGGAGTAATAGGTGAGAAGATGCTGGTGTGTGGCAGACCGGTGCACTGAGGCAGTTCCTCTCCTTCCCTGACATAAGCAATGCTCGAATGAGACGGGAGGAGGCCTGACCGCTAAGCTACCCCTAAGCATAAGCCACTGAAGCAATATTTACATATATAGAGAGATAACACAGCAAAACAGCCACAGCAGGCTGTAATTAACAATAGCGTAACAATTAATGGTGAGGCACCATTCATTAATGCTGTTACAGTAGCCCTCGGCCCATGTGGGGAGGAGAGGCAGCTCGTGCAGGATTCAGCACGGGATCCCTGGCAGCACCGTGCCTGGCCCCTCTGGCCGTATCCTCGCCCACGCAATACGGAGGGGAGAGCAGCAAGTGGGTGAGCTGAAGCAGGTCCTTCCTTTAATGACATGTGCAGCACTGCATTTGAATCCCTGCTTTAATTTTCCCAATGCAGGCATGGGCAAAGTCAGATTMATCGTAAAACACATACAGTGATAAATGTGGTTCTGATGCTTCCTGACTAGCAGTCTTCCATTTTTAGGGATTTTTTTCTTATGTAGTGTCCTGATTTCGGCTGGGATAGAGTTAAATTTCTTCCTAGTGCTGTGTTTTGGATTTAGTATGAGAAGAATGTTGAGGACGCACTGATGTTTTAGTTGTTGCTAAGTAGTCTACTAGTCAAGGACTTTTCAGCTTCCCGTGCTCTGCCAGGTGCATAAGAGGCTGGGAGGGAGCATAGCCAGGACAGCTAACCCAGCTGGCCAACGGGGTATTCCATACCATATGACGCCATACTCAGTATATAAATAGGAGGCATGGTCCAGGAAGTAGTGATCGCGACTCTACTATCGGTCAGTGGGTGGTGAGCAATTGCATTGTGCATGACGCATTTTGTGTATTCTATTATTATTATTATTATCCCTTCCTTTTCTGTTTTATTAAACTGTCTTTATCTCAATCCACARATTTTACTTTTTTTTTTTCCAAATCTCTCCCCCATCCCACTGAGGGGCGGGGGGACTGAGCGAGCAGTTGTGTGGTGTTTGGCTGCCTGCCGGAGGGCAGGTTTTCCAGGCGTTGGTGCATGCTGTGCTACCCATTTGGGTTTGCTGCAAGCTGTCCCTTGTGAGCTGAGGTGGACATTTCTTTTTAAACAGAAAAATCTTACATAGGAATTGTAATGAAGCATGTAGTAATTGTTACTTTTTGATCTCAAAACGACCTCCTTCTAAAAAAAAACCCAACCAGCCTTTCATAACACTTTTTAAATTATTGAAACTTTTGGCGTTCTGCACAAAAAATGCCATTTTTTCTCAACACTCCAAGTTTCAACAACAGTTGTGGTGATTTTTCATTCAAAAAGCATGTATATTTTGAACAAGGAGAAACAGTTTTCTCCTAAAGCTTGTGTCCTTTTTTGTGCTATTCAAATCGAGACTTAAACGTTACAAACAAAGTCAAATGACTGACAAATGAGGAGACCGAGTCCCTGATCTCATGGCTGGGTTTGTGCACGTGAAAGCCTTTGTTAGCAAAGGCAGTTAGCAAAATTACAGTCAACTTTATGGAAGGAGAGTGAGTTTAAAACACTGCCACTTGCAATTCTAAGTATTTAATCCCTCAAAAAGGCATTTTCAAATTAAAATCAGTTGAGGTTTCCAGTTTTTATAGTCTGTACTGAATACCAAGCCTATTCTATGACCAAGGAGCAGTAGCCAGTATTTCCAGGAGCATGGTTTTGGTGTGCGTGGTGTAAGTTGGTCTTGCTTATTCTAGATATAGCATGATGCTAAGTCAAATCCTATCAGGGTAAAACCTAGATTTACGGTGTTTAGATTAATTTTTAATTGAACTGAGTCAATCAATTTGCACTTCTGAAGCCCATTTCTTCCCCAGCACGGCCCACGGCAATTTAGAAACAGCACATTGAGCCTCTCAACTATTCATGGGGGTGATGGRCGTGAGAGGTGAATTGGAAGGGCCAACACTGCCGGTGTGGGTCAGTGTCACAGTAAGCTTTGGCTTTAAACTATCTGGAAAATATAAACCTCTATTCCCARCACCTTTTATTAAGCCCTTTTTTATTAAAGCCTTTATTAAAACTATAACTGATTGAGCACCCAAATGTGCCCTGCATGCTGTGAGCCAGTGGGCAGTGAGATGGCCAATATCTACTGCAGAGCACTGAGCAGCTCATAGAAATGAGGCCTCCTGAGTCTACAGAGCACACAAAACATACTTTAAAAAGGGAATGTTAACTCTGAAACCTACCGTCAGAAAAAAAAGTAGGCTTTCATTGCTAAAAAGATGCAAAGGCCAGTGTTTATGCTTGTTAGGATTCAGCTTCTGAATTGTCTGTAGCTTCTCACCATAGCACCGTGAGGTGGCACAGCTTAGATTGCTCTTTGTTTTCATATTCTCAGGCCTGAGATGGAAGAATACTTCTGCCATGAGCCAGAAAAGGGACAGAAAGCCCCGGGCAGGTCTGCTGAGGCATGCCACAGGTATGACCCTTGGAGGGGCCTCAGCCTGGGTCTCCCTGGTGCCATCGGCGCAGTGTGGCCAGTCTGATGGCGAGGCAGCACAGGAGGGAAGTGAGTTTGATCTGGAGGGAAAGCTTTGCAAGACTTTCCGCTGATGTACATCCAAATCATGCCCAAAAGGCTGTATGTGCATAGGAAAATCCKTGTGTACTATGGGCAGACCTTGCTTTGAAACCAAGTTTCCAATGGAAAAAAGAGGGAGGAGGGTGGGAGGACCTTTCCTGTAGCAATTTCAGTAGAAACCTGCAGGGCTTTGGTGGCACTACTAGATTTCACGCTTCTGCTAGTTCACGACCTTTTCAAGTGACAATTAACTTTTCTGGAGAGGAGGGTGTTAAATGAAACCCTGATTTTTTTGCAGTTAATTCAGTTCTGAAGTTGCAGGCTATCTCCAGARCTGCTGACATGAGACCTGCGTTAACCTGTTTGAAGCCCCAAACAATTTGGAGGCATTGTTTCCCCTTGGATGTAACTATAAAACCTACGCAGAGTAAGCAGTCAGGAGTACGCCTCCTGTTTGGGAGCTTCCCAAACATGGGGGAAAGCTCTGGATATCCACAGCAGTTTGTGCATTGTTCATGGAGGAGATCAGCAGGGTTATTTATGCAAAGAAAACAGGAATTTGTTTCCATCAGGTTTTTATCCCTAGGTGCAATATATTCCTGAGCCTACCCTACTTAGGTTTTTAAGGAAAAAATAAGGAAATTAGGAAAAAATAAGATGTAGTGGGGTAAGTTAAACCTGCTGAAATGTCTGCCAGTCACTCAGTGTGCCTCCCCATCACTCCCTCCCTGCCCCATGGTTGTCACAGCATGAGCTTTAATTAATATTGAAGAAAAAAAGAGAACCTGGAGGAATAATAAGGGCAACTGATGCAAATGAACCACGTGTGCAGTCCTCCCCGCAGCTTTTTCTCCTCCCTGAGGAGCCATAGTAGGATGTGCTCTGCAATTAGTATTTCATTGAAATTATACCTTTTTTTGCTGCAAGATGGTTACAGCTGGTGGTAGCTTCTTAATACAGTGTACAAGGTCTGGGAGTCTCCAGAGATTTCATGTTCATGCAAATGAATGCAAATGATTTTACAATGGCTTGTGGTGTTGCAGTGCTTGTTCCTTCCCTACAAAACAGGGACCACGATGTCCTGCAGAAACCCAGCCTTCTTCCCTGCCCTGCCTGACAGAGTAGCCACCGGCCCACGGGGCTCGTAACCCCGCTGACCAGGAGGAACATCATCCATCGTTCATTTTGCAATTCTGTTTTTGCATGTTTCTGCAAATAGCATTGTGGCGTATTAACACATGGACTCGACTTGTGGAGTAAGCGAGACCCAGTTTATTTTTACAAGTGGGTTTTTATATGTTTCTCTTCTTGAGCATTAACTTCCTCATTTCATTCTTGTCCAATCAATAGTTATGTCACGCACAAGCTTAACCAATAAAATCACTGATCACACGCTGTACATGGCAAATAGATAATGTTAGGTTCAACACCATCTAAAGTTAATAAGCGCTCTCTCCCTTTTTGTATGACCATAGCTATCCTTTCAATAACTGTGGTGACTGTTTTCCCAAAATTATGTGGTAAAAATATCCATTCCAGGATAACCAAGGGAGATATGTTTYGCAGAACCCACTGYGCTAAGAGGCCATGGGGTTGAAAAGTTGAATAAAAAYTAAAAAGACTAATAGGGTGGTCCATTTTCCACCGATGAGTGATTTGACCTGCTAATTTTACAACCACYCTATCAAGAGCGGTTTTTGCAGAAGGGGTAAGTGTTCAAGGAGGTGTCAAGCCTGGGCCCCCTTCCAGCAATTTAAAGAGGGGATGGAGCTCTTCTGTGTTGGAGAAATAAAGGCACGGCCCCTCGCATATGCATGCACAGAATCGTTTATTGATACAATACAGGAGTATATATCCCTAACCATAGCGGGGTGGTCCCGCTGCCTCCCCCAATCATCACCTGGATCGTGTCCCTGAGAAAAACGGGGAAGAACAGTCTCTCTTTCCCTTGGCAATGATCCACACATTTGTTCTCAGCCTTGGACTTAGCCAATCACACGATTCTCTTGATGTTTTCAGCTCCCTTACAGAATAACAAGCTGGACCAACATGTTCAGGTCTCATCTCAGGCATACGCGCACATCTGCTAGTTAAATTCCATTCCCACAGCATGCTCAGCGYGCAGGCCGTTACTCCTGACTCCACGATTCTTCTCCACACTTCCGTAGATATTCCCAAGAGAGGACGAATCCAGTTTATGGTTCCTAACAGTTTTTGTAAATCGTTCAGAGTCTTTACTTCTGTTTTTAAGGTGATGCATTGAGGTTGAATAGTTTGGTCTGATATTTTCSATCCTAAATACTGCCACGGTGGGGTTTCTTGTATTTTTTCTTCTGCAATTTTGAGCCCCACTGCTGAGACTGCTTGGACTACTTGTTTCACTTCTTGGGCTGTTTGCTCTGATTCTGCAGCAATTAAGATGTCATCCATGTAATGGTAGATTAGAATATTTTCAAAATACTTTCGTATTGGGCTTAAAACTGCCGCTACAAACTGTTGGCATAGCGTGGGACTGTTTTTCATGCCCTGTGGCAACACCTTCCAATGATATCTTTTGTGCGGCTCTGCAGCATTGATAGAAGGCACAGAGAAGGCGAATCRTGGTGCATCTTGCGGAGCAAAGAGGTATCGTGAAGAAACAGTCTTTCAGGTCAATGACTATAAGAGTCCATGTTTGTGGCAACATTGTTGGCGAAGGGAGCCCAGGTTGTAAGGCCCCCATATCTTCAATRTGACCTCATTTATTTTTCTCAGATCATGCAAAAGCCTCCAGGAATGATTTTTCTTCYGAATCACAGAAACAGATGTATTCCATGGGCTGGTTGTGGGGACTATGTGCCCAGCTTTTAGCTGTTCATCCACCAGTTTCTGTGGTTGCAGCAGTTTTTCTTTTGGGAAGGGCCACTGATCTACCCACATGGGCTCATTTGTCTTCCAGGTCAAAGGTGGGACCTGCTGCAGGATAGTGGCCCCTAGGAAAAATCTGTGCTTAAGTGCATGCCCCATTGGCTTAGACAGAGTCTACCCCATAGGGTAGGAGATCCAGGCAACACATAGGGCCGGATCAAAGCAGACCTCTCTTCTGGTCTGATAATAACAATAAGCACTTTACTCTGTTTTGGAGAAGTTTGACCATCAATTCCTGATAAGGAAGCATGAGCATTCATTAATGGCCACTGACTGGGCCATTGCGATGCAGAAATGACTGTAACATCTGCTCCACTATCAACAATTCCTTGCAGAATAATTCTTGTTTTTCCTGATTGTAAAGTGCAAGACAATTGAGGTCAATCCATAGTTAATTGTTGAGCCCAATAAATCTCTGGCGTCCCTGTAGATCCAAAACAGCCTGAGCCTYGCGCAACATGGGCGGCATTCGGTGACTGGGGTAAAAAATATACTAATTGTGCGATCTGGCTTCCTGCTGGTATAGTACATGGTGGCATTGGAGTCCACGCCATYATTTTAATTTCTCCCTCATAATCAGTGTCTATGACCCCCGGCAGCACAAAAAGGCCTCTTAATRTTTTAGAGGATCGTCCAATTAACAATGCTGCCATTCCACGACCGAGTGGRCCGTATGTGCCCGTTGGAATAAGCACAACTGATGTGTCTTGAATTACTGTTTCTGCTGAGGTGGCCAGGTCCATCCCGGCGCTGCCGCTTGTGCTGGCGCACAAGCTGCGGCAGCTCCTTGAGGGAKCATTTCGGAAGGGGGATTTGCTGTCATAGTGCGACACTTCACCGCGCTCCGCTTGGGGTTTCCCGGTAAGGTCAAAGGTTGGCCATCCCGGTCAAATTTTGATCGACATTGATTGGCATAATGACGCCCCTTATGGCAACGTGGGCAAATTCCAGGTGCCCCACCTTTATTATTTGCTTTTACTTTTGGACAGTGTTTTCGCAGATGGCCGTACTGACCGCACGAAAAGCATTGCTGCGACTTAGCTGACAGCGCTGCAAATGCTTCTGCAATCAGAGACAGATCGTGTTGCCTAGACCCAATGTTCATACAAGCATTCAACCTATCGTCAGTGCTAGGATTCCTTAAAGGYCGTAATATTTTCTGACAGTCAGGGTTGGCATTTTCGATAGCAAGCTGTTTGAAAATATATTCACGTGCCTGCTCATTATCGATCTGCTTTTCCAAAGCCTCATTAAGTCGGTCTAAAAATTTCATAAATGGTTCATTTGTTTCTTGTTTGATTTGGACAAAAGGCTGTCTCTGTTTGCCGGCTTCAGGGACGGTTCTTAAAGCACGGAGTGCCAATTGTTTAACCTGCTGCAGACCTGCCTGGCAGATTCTAGCTTGCGCAGCATTGGTGCTGTGATCGCCTTGCGCCAGTAATGCGTCTGCAGTAACCGCTCGCAGTGGGTTGCACCCCCCTAATGTCAAATTTTCATTAGCCTGGACRCCCGCAAGCTGCCTCATCTTTGACTCCCACAAAATGTATTGCATGTCCGTCATTATTAARCGAAACAAGGTTTTAAAATCATTTGGGGTAAACACATGAGAATCACAGAGAGACTGTATTAAATGCGTTGTATATGGAGCCCCAAGTCCATGGTCCGTCACCGTTCGCCTGATATCCTTAGTAAGAGCATACGAGAAACCTTCCCATCGCGGGTCTTGATCAGGCACATACACCACAGGGAAACCACGCAGCATATCTGCATCCCCCGCTCTCCTCGCTTCTCCCCTTACAGCTGCCCATTTRTCATGAGGGTCGGGAGGATATAAATCAGGCTCCTTTTCTGGATCAGTAGGTCCTGGATCAAAAGGGTCATCTGGGTCATCATCAGGATTATCAGGTGGCAGGACCACAAGAGCGGYAGCAGCAGGTTTAGTTTTTGGTCTTGCGGCAGGGTCTGCCATAGAGGGTGGGGTGAAGAAGCTGAAGGTGTCACTTCTACCTCCTTTGTTTGTGAGCCAACGTGAGCTTTTAAAGTTTCAAAAATGATTCRCCATGGGCTCAATAAAGCGGCAGCAACCTTATCATTTTTTGTGGCACAGTCCCATAGATGGACACCTATTTTGTCCCAAACCTCCAGGGTATAAATGTTAGTGGTATTTATGGATGGGTCAACTTTTGCTGCCCATAAAAGAACGCRTTTCAATTCTTCCTCATCCAAAGCTTTTCCTTGTGTTTGGAGTATTTGTTTAAAGGTGTCTACACAAGATCTCTGCTCCGGAGACAATTTGTTCCCCATCATTCCCAGCCGCTTACCTTCGTGCAGCAAGAGGTAATTGTGGCCACAGTGCGTTTCCTTTCAGCTCAAATCTGCCACCGGATCGACAGTTAGTCATTTTTGTGCCCCACGTTGTGCGCCATTTGTGGCGTATTGACACACGGACTCGACTTGTGGAGTAAACGAGACCCAGTTTATTTTTACAAGTGGGTTTTTATATGTTTCTCTTCTTGAGCATTTCATTCTTGTCCAATCAATAGTTATGTCACACGCAAGCTTAACCAGTAAAATCACTGATCACGCGCTGTACATGGTCATGATTGCTTAACAAGTCTAAGTTTTAACACTTCTTAGTAATTTTCCAGTGCAACATTCTTCTATTATTACAGGCACAGCAACTTCAGCAACTTTCTTATCTACAAGGCCAGTGACTGATCTTTCTGTAAGCATCTGTTGAAACAAACCACAAATTCTACTGACAATGTTCYGTATCTTAAAGCTTCCTTTCTCACTCCCATGGCTTCCTTCCAATGAGCATGATTGTATCCTTCTCCCAAGGTCGGTTTTTGTTTACTGACGCCACCGAACTGGCTCGAGAAATACCCACATAGCATGTGCAGTCATTTAGGAGAGATGAGCTATTAAAGTGGCTGTGTCTGTGCATGTAAACACCTGCCTTTTTTTTTGACTCTGGCCAATGCCAAAGTGATTTTTGGGCCCTTCCTGAGGCAGCCCCAARCTCTCCCTGGCTGCTGCCCACTCAGTGCAGTCCTGAGATGTCACTGCCTGGTGTGTGCTGTKCGGGGTGGAGAAAGTAGCAAAGGGAAAGGCGAGCCATGTGAATCCCTCCTCCAGATCAGATATTGGAAAGAGAAGGGTCTGTATCTATGTCTTGCTTTTGCTTGTACCTCCTGGAGCCCAGGTCTGTGCAGACAGACTGTGACAGGCTTCTTGCCACCTGAGCTCCTTCTAACTCTTGGAGGGGCAAAGCGTATGGGATCTATTAAAAAAAAAAAAAAAAAGAAAAAAAGACACTCATGAGATCTAGACACATGAAAAGTGAGAGAGAGCTTTTACAAACAGATCCCGGTGCACGCAGTCCTGGCATGCAGGTGGCCTTAGTCACTTTGGCTTGTGAGGGCATCTGCTCTGCTCACAGACCTACAGGTACTTGCGGGTGTGACTTCAGCAATTGGCTTGAAAATCTTGCCAAATATTACCTCAGTTTTTAAAGGAAGAATGCTGGGATGTAGGCTGTACCTGGGGCCCAGTTTTTTGTCTTGTATATGAGCGTACAGTGGGAACAACTTAATGTTGAACTTCTGCTCAACTTTGTGTAAGTAAATTAAAAATCTAGCTTCTTTCCTATGACCTAGTGTTTCACTTCTCTCACTGTGGAGAAGAATCGTGGAGTCAGGAGTAACGGCCTGCGCGCTGAGCATGCTGTGGGAATGGAATTTAACTAGCAGATGTGCGCGTATGCCTGAGATGAGACCTGAACATGTTGGTCCAGCTTGTTATTCTGTAAGGGAGCTGAAAACATCAAGAGAATCGTGTGATTGGCT
>JASVER010000053.1:2801433-2945840 GCA_030449065.1 Oceanodroma leucorhoa
TCTGAATCGATTCACAAGACAATCGAAAAGTTGAAAGCTCTCACAAATGATTTGAAACACGGCAATGCTGGCCTTGGACAGTGGCTCAGCAGCTGGGGAATAACAGGGTGGTTCAAGGATGCGATAATGCAAGGAGGGATAATATTGACAGTCTTTTTAGGAATCATAATGCTTGTACCTTGCTTGCTACAATGCGTTAGAAAAATGATYGAAGATTCTATGAAAAAACTTYGGCTTGTAGAAAAACAAAAAAGGGGGAGATGTGGAGAAGAATCGTGGAGTCAGGAGTAACGGCCTGCGCGCTGAGCATGCTGTGGGAATGGAATTTAACTAGCAGATGTGCGCGTATGCCTGAGATAAGACCTGAACATGTTGGTCCAGCTTGTTATTCTGTAAGGGAGCTGAAAACATCAAGAGAATCGTGTGATTGGCTAAGTCCAAGGCTGAGAACAAATGTGTGGATCATTACCAAGGGAAAGAGAGACTGTTTTTCCCMGTTTTTCTCAGGGACACGATCCAGGTGATGATTGGGGGAGACAGCGGGACCACCCCGCTATGGTTAGGGATATATACTCCTGTATTGTATCAATAAACAATTCTGTGCATGCATATGCGAAGGTCCGTGCTTTTATTTCTCCGACATCTCACTGTAAAGCTCTTCTGAGTGATAACAATTATCTAGTGATACAAAGCAAATGGTTACAGGAGATTTTGTCAAAATAGTTTCCCTTGTTACTGAAATCTCTTAGTTTGCTGTGTCAAGAGAATTTTGTCAGTGTGACGCTTCTATGGTCTGTTGTCTCAGGGTGCRTTAGCATCTCCCACCAGAGAAGTGATTGCTCCTTTCAGAGGACCAGTTCGCATTGCCGTCCTCCTCTGGTGGGGACTTGTGTCTCACCAAACATCAAGCAGGTTGTCTCTCCAGGCTGTCGAGTACTTGAGAATTTTTTTTCCCCATGAATGTTATAACTATTGAATGTAGACTGGCAGATGAAAGGGATGTATTGTGCTGTCTTTAAGGAGCCCTGCTGTTTAGTGTCCATTTACAATTTATTTCTGATTTTTTGTTATATTTAATATTCATTATTATTTACRGTTTAATGATAATTTGCTTTCTTCCCATCCTTTTACCTTCTATAGGCTGGGAGCACTTTTGTTTTCTTCCTCCTTTTGTTCTCTTTCAGCACAGGAAAACTATTGAATAAATTCCGTTCTGGATGGTATTCTCCAGACCTGTATTAACGCTATGGCTTTACGTTTGAACCCTGCAGTGTATTTCACACGAAATAGATTGGTACTTCTTTTGCACTGCTGTGCCTGTAACCATTTCTGTGCTGCTAACCTTCAGCCTGCAGAAGACATCGCATAGCTCCAGCCACCGTGCAGGAATGTGCCTCGTGGCCACATGCTTTCCCAGAAGCAGCACCGTTGCTCTTCTTGAGCTCTGAGGGCAGCATTGGCCTGGGAGGTGTTGGGATGGAGAAAGACAGTAGCATTTCCCTGTTTGCATGTGCAGTGCTAACGCTGTGGCAGAAGCATGTGACATGGATGCCAAAACAGGCCTTGGTTGTTCTGCTCCTCCTAGTTCTGCACAGACCTCGCAAAACATGGTACAAATCCCCCCTGAGTGATTCTGGGCAGAAATGTTTTCGCAATTACTGGTAAATTTAATTCAGTCCTTCCACTAGGTTGGTGGCCCGTGTAGATGTTTTTGTTGTGGAATAAAACTGGGACTTTTTTTTTTTTTCTCTTGTTTTAAACTCGTTTCAGCATGACATAAGCTAAACCAGAAAAATCCCTGTGTGTCAGAAAAAGAGGTCGACCCTCAGCATTGCATTGGCATGACAACAGCAAGCTGAGCTCACACTGTGGCTTACCATTGCTCTGCTCTTCTATGTAAGCAGACCTTTGAACCAGCGGCAAGACCTGGTCCAGCTCAACTGCACAGAACTTGATGGTGGTGAGGGGGTTGGCAGTGTTTTCCTCACTCTGGCCATATGATTGCAAACCAGGAGGGGAAGAGAGCAGCCTGAGGGCAAGCTGAGAAGAGAAGATGGGGCAAGAATATTAATGCTCCTCTGCCATCTGTGGGCAGATCTCAAGGAGGAACAAGAAAGAATGAAGCCTTTGTCCCTCAAAGCTGTTTTTCTTTCCATCTTGCACTCCTACGTTGTTGTCTTTGAATGACCATATTCTTAGCACTTGCTCCYAGTGATGGAGCGCCCTGCCTACCATCTCTCTCCCCTCATTTACCTCTTCCTTCCACAGCCTCTGCCATTGCATCAGGGCTGCAACCCTTGGAGCAGGACAGGAGAAAAAACTTGCCAGAGGGGAGGGTGCTGGTACTTCTTTGCTTTCTTCACCAGATGAACTTTCCAGGAYACATCAGAGATGCATCATGTACTGTCACATTTCTGTTACCTCAAGGGTCTCTCAGGTAAAAAAGCCAGAGAAGCCATCCACAGGCTGTACCTGCAGATCCCAGTCTTCATTAAAATCGATTGTGGTGCTCACATAAAGTCACCCTTTCTTTGGTTTCTGCCTGTGTTGGTGCATGTTGGTGCATGCGCCCTCTCTGAGTGCAGTTATGGTGCCCAGGAAGGTCAGCCTGGCACATAGAAAAGCCAACCTCAGTAGCTTTTGCTCTGTGGCAGTTGCTGTATAATTGCTTCATCTTTGCTCTCTTCATTTTGTTGCAGAACAACAGCTATGGAGAGCTAGGTTTTGTTTCATGCAGCCCCAGACTTTCTGTAGTCTGTTTTCCTAAGGCAKCACAGCTCGTGCTATCACATCGTGTGCCTACGCCACTGCGTGCACATCCTTCACTGCCCATCCTAGTGACTGCTGAACATGTTGGGTGACTCCTACCAACCCTGCAGAGAGGTACCGATCCCTGAGACTGTATGTTCCTGTGAATTGTAGGAAAGGGGGCAGCTGGGCAAAAAATGTCTCAAACAGGGAAAGGCAGCAGTCTGAGTACAGCTGCTCTTAGACAGCAAAGACCTGGCCCARGAGAGAGACAGTGGCCAAGCTGCAGAAAAACTTCCAGTAGGAGCTTATGTTTGTCAGAAGGGAACAGCCAACCCCTCAGTCTCTGATCTCTAATGAAGCACTTTTACACTCCAGCCGTACAAAAATCACTCAGTGGCAAGATCTGAATTCAATGAAAACAGGCTGTCTCAGGTTCAGTGCTTTGTGTGGGCTTGTTTTAATGTTCATCTCTCAGGAAGAGCCCTTCTGCACCAAAAATTCATCTTGCCAGACAAGTCAGTGATGTGAGGAGCACCCCTGGCAGAAGTTCTGCCTCAGAGCATATCTGTTATTCACAGGGTTTGCAGAGTGCAGGGAGTTACAGAAGTCATATCCTGCCGAGGCACAGAACGTCTCAGAGACAGACAGGAGGAGAATAACAACATTTTCTTCCAAGGCACATGTGGCCCTAAGCAACTCTAGGGATGCACATTTGGTAGCTAATTGGAAACAGGCTTATTTTATCTCTGCYCCCATAGGAAGCCCTGATTATTTTTTTTTTTAAGCAGTCAGGAAAAAATAAATACATGTTTTCAGCAAGCTAGGACAGGTCCTCATTCCTTCCTTCCCACTCACAGGAGCATAACGATATGGGTAGGGAGGCTCGTGCAGCGGTGTGCTGCAACGACAGATTGTGCTACTTGCATGACGAAAGAGGGGCGTCGAAAAATAGTGAGTTACAGGAATAATTGCAGCCAGCAGTTGTCACTGATCTAGTTAATCAGGACTGCTTTATACGAAGTGCTCCCCCGTCATTTCCACTGTACCGAGCATTCAAAAAAATGGTAATAAAAATCAGTTTGTGGCTAGTGCGAGAGGGATGTGACCACCAGGTGCCACTCTCGCTCCACGGGGAATACGGGGTGGCTGTAAGGCCGGGCATAGTTTGCAGGAAAAGCCAAAACAGGCAGCCACCACTCATTTTGTCCATCTCTGGATTTTCTTACAGGCTATAGCTGGGACAGCAGCCTCTCCTCACCCTCCAGTAAGGGCTACACTGGAAAACCTCCGGTGCTGGAAAACCGTGGGTACTGCTCACCCTGGTCTAAGTTTCAGTTTGCCGGCAGCGTTTTTGCTCAGCGAGGGAGGGATATAGACGGAAAGCTGCTGCTTGGGAAGGCTGTGGCATCTTTCACCATCTCCTCATTCTGCCGTACATGGGAAAAGTTGGTTCTTCCTCCAGCCCGTGTACCCTCTGGGGGGGATGAACACCCTATGGTGTTATTTAGCACTGAGCAGAGATTTTGTTGTTGCTATAAGCACAATAGCCACCCTTTCAGTTTTGGCCATGGAATTCAAGCCTAAGGTTTCCACAGCGTAGCCTCCCTGGTTTTGCTCATCTTCTGGGCACGGTTTTCTGTGTCCTAGGGAACAGGTTCCTGGCATTTCCTGGTCCTCATGTTCACTTGTGAATGAAATCAATCCCTTCTGGAGCYACAGCCACTGCCAGACTTTCTGGGACCCCAAGTACACTTTGGTTTTCATGGAGGGAAGCAGGCACTTCTACCTGTTTGCCRTCACGAGAGTTGCCCTGAAGGCTGACTAGCGTTACCAGTGGCCCCAGGGGACGGCTCATGATGGGGTGCCGTAACCGCTCTCATTTTTCAAGATGAAGGGGGTGGGAAGGCACAATTTCCACTGTTGGTTTTCTGATCTTGGTGATCTGGGCTGATGTTTGAGTGCAGCGGTGTTTGAGAAGCAAAGGGCTTCTAGACCTCTTAGGTTCAGGTGGGCACCATGTGTACTTCTCACATGACCCTAAATCACATCAATAAACTCAATTTTTGCTCTGCATCTGCTTGCCTTGCTCTCCCATTCCACAACCCTCCATTCTGTCCTGTCCTTAMATGACTCATCAGACTCAGTTTTTGATGTAGCCTATAACATCTCGCTTAAGTTCTCTAAWCAGATCTCTTTCTATTTGAGTTCCCCATGGACTAAATGAGCCTGACAGTGCCAGCCTCTGCTTCAGTTGAAGGCCCTTCTTGTCTACTGGTTTATYCTTTATGCTGTTTACCTTTTCTTTTCCTAGGTCATGAATAAAGATGTTGAATACAAGGTCACTGGGGACTGCTGATTTCCAAACCCTGGAGCTAGTTATATTTCAAGACCAATTCCATTATGTGATTATGTTTCACTTACTGGGTTTTCTCAGGGAAATCATTTGTCACAGAACAGCAGGCTCCAGCTTCCTGTAACCCTCTTAAATCAATCCCATCATATCACAGAAGCCTTATTTTAATATCTTCCATTGTAATTATTTAATTGTTTGCTTGAAGAGGCCTTCCTGGTGCATTTAGTAGCAATGGGGTTTTTCAACAGATTACCATTTTAAAACACAAGAACTGRAAAAAAAAATATTATGCACTGAAAAATGTGTTGAAAAATGTCAGCCTCGCATTGACGCTGGCCAGCTCTTTGGGGTTCTTCAAGTGGTGGGTGAGGTGCCTCATATAGGGCTGATAGGGATTTACAACATTTGACAGGGTCGGGAGTGGGGAATGCTACACCCTTATTTGAATGTAGGGTGGTTGACCCCATGGAGACTTTTGCAAGTGTATCTTCATGTTCCTGTTCTGATGTGCTCCCTGGAGGAAAGTGGATCAGCTAATCTGCAGAACTGAATTTAATCTGCTGTCTTATGTTTTACATGCGTGTCCTGCAGAACCTATGCTTCTGTTAGGACAGGGTGATGTGTTTGTTAAGCTCAAAGTGGTATTTCCTGGGAAAAAAGAAGCGTAGTCTCAAGAAGTCCAAGTTGCTGGCTTGGGATCCTGCTTCACATCTGATGTGAAGCACGGGGGAGAAGCAAATATCTTGTGCCCTTGCAAACAATGTCCAACAGCAGCTGTTTGTACAAGGATGAGAAGTTGCTGCTATTTCTAAAATAGCTGTAATTTGCTGGGTTTGGAGGCAGCTGTTACCTGCACATCTGCGCCAGTGATAAGGACTCTATCTCTTGGTTAGTTAGAACATTTCAGTGAACACTTTCTTTTTTCATATCTAGTGTCAAAATCCTTCCATAGGCCAGCCTACTGGCATTTTTCAGTATAGAGAACAGTAATCTATAGATTTGTCTGTACCTGCAGACGGCCGTACCTGTTCTGCAGAACAAGTTCTTCCTGCAGTGATAAACACATCAGGGAGTTTAAAATGCAAAGCTATTGCTAGAATAATCACAATGGCCAATCAAAATTTGCACCTTGTTTTCCCCATTTCCCTCCTTTGTTGATAGAAGTGTGCTGGTGCAAACGAGAAAGAAAAGATGTCTGATTGTTTTCTGCACCTCTAGTCCAGCTTGCCTCCTTGGAGAGGCTCTTTGCTCATTTCTGAATCAGAAACCAGGTGATCCTCTATAGCATCAGCCCTGGATCTCCTGCTCCTTTACAGGCTTCTGATCTCATCTTCCACCCCTGCTCCATGCGCTAACAAGTTGGGTGAGCCAACCCCGGTATGTGCCATCAGCGTGTTGGTTTTTCACATGGCGTGGTCCCTCAGTGTGGTGAAAGAAAGGCAGCAATGGAAAGAACTGCTAATGGCCCGACTGTCTCAGGGCTGGGGGAAGTGCAGTATGCCATCACTGGAAAGACACAGCTGGGGTGTTCTTTCTAGTTCTCATGTTGTATGAAGGTAGTACAGGGTTGTCAAAAGTATCTTTTTTGTCCAGGCAAAAATCCAGCTGGGATCACATCACAGGGAGAAAAACTGTGACTGTAACTCCAGAAAGGACCAACAGGCACTGTCTGCAAAAAAATAAAATAAAAACTGATGATTTAAGTGACCAGCTGTGCATCTAATGATGCTTGGTCTACCTGGTTGAATGCCTTTCCTAAAGCAGAGCTTTCCTTCAAACTATTCTGAATTAACTGCAGTCATTGTCCTTTGCTCTCTTGAGGGCTATACCTATTCCTAGAGCTAATTTAAATTAGCTGTCCCAACTAATTAAAGCATCTTAATTAATGGAAAAATACTGATTCTTTATCAGGCACTCCTTGGCTGAAACACAGACTAAGATACCAGAGCTGAGCAGAAGAGAGATGTTTTCTCTTATGCTTTAAATAGCTTGGTAATATGAAAATGTACTTATAACCAAACTCTCATGAGGATGAAGTTGTTTTCCCACAGCTATAACCCAAATCTGGATTGTTACTCCATTTCCACTCAAGCTCCTACTGAAGGTAGAGTGGTGTTACCTGAGGAAAGGCTGTTTTCGTGTGGGATGGCTCGCAGAGGAAGCACAAGTCGGGGTATAAGCAGGGGAGAGTGTGAAAGCACTATTACTCCCTTCCCTGCCAGAGGAGTGAGAGGGTGATGCACTGGAAGTGGCTGGCATCCTCCCCCTCTGCCGTCCCAGCCCAGTGGTCATCAGTTGGGTCAAATATGGCAAAGAGGAGGGCAGGGGCAAGCCATGGTCCTCCCCCACCCAGAGGGCTGCTCCGGGCACAGGGTGTGAAGGCCAGTGGTGCCACCCAAATCATCCCACGCGAGCCCTGCAGTTGCATGGGCCAGGCGGTTGAAGCCACTAGCTGACTTTACACCAGGACTTTCGTACCTGCCTCCTTGTGGAGACAATATTCTTGTCTTGCTGTTTCCAGATCCACCAGCTGAACAGGAGAACTTTGGTCACCGAACTTCCTTCTCTTCAGGTTTCCTGGGGGTTTCTCTGCTCCTGAACATCTGGTGCTCAYTGTTTCTCTGCTGCCCAGGGACATCTGGCTCCCAGCAGAAGTGGGTCTGAGCAGTAATGGATGTGAACGTTGGAGCCCGCAGGAGTTCTTTCTGATGACCAACAGCAAAAGAGACAAGTATTTTATAAGCACTCACCCGTCTGACGACTACGATGATACAAAGTTTTTAGAGGTCACATTAAAACAAGCAAAGTAATTATTATCCAGTTTAATTAGCTCAGAACTTAATCACTCTTGCAATTGAGGAAAAAGACCAGAGTCTCTGTGTTTCTAATTTGAGCAGCACAAAATTTCTCAGTGCATGTCCTGGAACACCAAATACGTGAATCTACATACCTTTTCTCTTTCAAATGAGTGACCCTACCATCCTTTTAATTCTCCATTCCACCAGTGATTGCAATAGTCCAACAGATCATTTAAAACAATTAGTACTAAACAAGAGTGATCGTGAAGCCCCCTAAGTCCTAGTTTGTGTGATACTTTCTCCAGCACTTATTTTTTTCTGCTGCCACAGATAAAGACTTCTTGACGGATCAGGACAGGAGAATCCCATTTCTGCTCCTGCAGTGTTTGCAGGAGAGTGTCCCCATCCATTCCRTTTTGAGAGGGAGAGGGGGGAGAAACGTGCCCCTTGTGAACACTTTGCTGTGCAGACACCATTCCAGATTAATGATTTTTGGTCCATTAAATCAACAAAGCAGATAATTTCTTCCATTCTTCTTCAAGTCATTGTGAGTTTATGCCTGACTCAGACCAGATCCCTCTCTTCTAGTTTGCCTTCATTTTTCTTTCCTATATTGGCTTTTACTAGGACTGGCAAATTATCTGATAGCCACCTGGTGCCCCACTCAGGTGCATTAGGAAAGGAGAGTGAGGAATTTCTGAATGGCTGAACACATTGTGTTTTGCAGTATTAGGGACAAGGCCCTGGAAGGTAGGAGCACAACTGCACTAAGGTTTCCTAGGTCCAGCTACTCTTACATACAGCTAGGCAAGAGGAGTGCATTGAATGAAGTCCAGGAATGTAAGAATATAGGTAAGTTAGAATGCAGATCTGCAGAGTGTAACGGAGGTAGCTACAGCTGCTCTGAATTAAAAAAAAAAACAAACCACCAGCTGATGAGGGTCATTAATGTAAAGGTCAGAAAGTTGTACGTAGAAGCAGAGTGGACTTTAGCAAAATGTTAAGAAAAACAAGTATAATGAAGAATGAGATCAAGTCAAGGATGGTTTAATCCAAGAGAACTGTGTGTGATATGCTGCTTGTTGGTATCTGCTTTTGAGTATTGGCCATGATTGAAGGTGTCTTGACTTACTGGTAAGTATGTGCCACTTCTGGGGCTGCGTAAAAGAACTTTATCCAAGACTGCACTCCATGCCATACGGCAGTTCTAGTGAGCTGGTTTCTTTCTCTTGCAGAAACCTTCGTCGTGGTCATGTAGCTGTTCATATTACATTATAAATGGCAACATATCCAAGCTCTGCCTAATGATGCTTCTGACTCTTACCATTTGTCCTTTTCAAGGGAGTGAACATAAAGGAGGAAGAAAGCCCTCAAGTAATTCCACATTGCACGGACTGTACATGTCATTCACACTTACACCTTATATCATAAGGTCAAGAGCTTATCTTGCCTTGGGAGGGCTCCCTGGCAGGGACATCAAAAGAGACTTTCCCCTGAATCACAGTAATTACAGGGTGGCCATCGCTAGCAGCAGGCCATGGGCTTTCTGCTAATGTTACAGCTCAGGCCTCTGAGCCTGTCAGGA
This sequence comes from Oceanodroma leucorhoa, assembly GCA_030449065.1. Taxonomy (NCBI): domain Eukaryota; kingdom Metazoa; phylum Chordata; class Aves; order Procellariiformes; genus Oceanodroma; species Oceanodroma leucorhoa. Next base: position 2,810,921 of record JASVER010000053.1, read on the forward strand.
ATTTTGTGGGTGGTTATGAACCTGTTCAGCTCTAACTGCAAAGCATTGCTCAAGAATCAAGAAAGCATTGGGGTGCCATTGCACCATCTTCTGCTATAGCCTAATGCTGATTCTGCAATGGTGTGGTTTGGCCACTTGTGATAAAAGTCTAACAATACTAAGCAAAAGTTTAACAAAACTAAGTAGTTACTATAACTAACCTGTGGGCCAGTAAGGGAAGAATGAATGACCACAAAAAAACAGAGAGCGTGTAAAAGTAATGCTAAGTGGACACCAAACCAAGGAGGAACAGACACCCCTGCCCACACACACATATTAAGCAGACACCTCCCAACAAAAAACTTGGGACACTGGTGACTCACTTTAAACCTTCCCTCTTCAGACTGGCACCATCGACCTTAGGACCCAGGAGGGCATGGAAAGGGTTAGCATTAACACCGGAGAAAGGATTGAATACCAGAAAGTCCCTGCATAACAATTTTAACTAGAAAATTAATAGGAGTGAGCAATAATTGGAGAGCTTGGTCTGTATGTGTCAGTCTTATTGTAATTGGATTAATCATATGTCTAGTCAGTATAGCGAAGATTTTTCCTTCAAGCCTATGTGCCATATGCATGGTATGTAGCACAACACTATCTTATCAGCCCTACTCCAGAAACACAGGTGAGGAGACCCAGTGCACACAGGAATATATATATCTATATGAAGAATATACGTATCTATATAACTGTGTGTGTGTGTATATATATGTATGTAAGCATACATATGTATGAGATATACATGAGCTATTCTCTCATGATATTTCCAAGAACAGAGATTGCATGAAGGTCAAAGGGACTATGGAGAATTAAAGGCAACAGAGCAATGAACTCCCTCAGCCCTTCCACCCCAAACTATGTAGCACTGACACACAGGGAATATGCTCTCAAGAGTGGCTGGCGTTGCCTCCCTCCGTGACACATGGGTGTTGAGAGCTGCCTTGTCTCAAGACCAAGTCAAACAGGCACAGCCACCCAAACCCTGTCAATCTGGGTGAAGGAAGGAGGAATAGGCCATTTTCTCTTCCCAGGCTCTTCCCAGGAATAGGCAATCTTATCTTCTCTGGATGAATTGTTAGAAGCTCCTTTTGCTATGCTGGTTTATTTAAAACCTGTTCAATTTTGCAGTAGGTTCCCTGGGATTAATATTTTAAGYGCTCCTGTGGTGAGCATAACAAAATTTGAGAGAGGTCGTTGCTGCCTTGTTGGATATTGATTTCTGTCCGATGAAGAAGCATTTTAACTGGGTTACAAAGTGTTCTTCTCTAAGATGCTTAAAATAGGACCGAGGAACCATTATGATATAAACTAATCAGCTGGACATAAAATTCAGARATGATCCTGAAATTACTTAGACATTGATTCTTTGTTATCTTTTCCTGTGGAGCATATTGCTCAATTCTGTTACCATTGAACTGGTGTCAGAAGGAAATTTCAGTGAGCAGCAGCAATACAGAAAACTTTTTTTTTTTTCCCTACAGAAGGTTTTGGTCTTTTCAGTATTTTAATGGTAAGGGTGTGTGATCAGAGAAATTGAAGCTTATGTATATTTTTACTGCTTCTCAATGGAACAATGTTATCACTCATGATTACTAAGCCAGTCAGACATGAGAGAATGGATGTTGCAAGTATAGCATGGTACTGCTCTCAAAATTGTAAAAAAAAGACATCAAATTAAAAGACATCAGACAGTTGATCTACCTTCTGAAAGTCCCACTATCCATGCGAAAAGAGGGCAAAACTGGGACCTTTCTTCCCCCTTTTGAGTTCATTCTTATTTGTTTAGTACTTTTGAGAGCCTAAGATGAGAGGAATAATCTACAGCATGCGCAGTGTGGGCCTTAGCCAAACCCCATAGAAATCAATTGGAAAATATCTTTCTTGGGAGGTAGACTAAGCTTGGTATTAATCAGAAGCTGCCAAACCTTAAGTAGTTGTCTCTGTGCTAATGCAACATTGTCTCCCATCACAGCCCCTGTTCTGATTTAAATGTCCTTTTTTTTCCTGGAAGGGGTAGGTTTGTTTTATATTTTAAAGTGCCACTGGTGTGAGGTTAGCAGAGGCTCCCAAAAGCTTGTGGGAAAATGTTCTGAGATGCTTTTTGTATCTGGATATGGTCTCATGGTAAGAGAAGGTCACAGCACTGATATGAGTGCACAAATACAGTTGAGACATTGCAAAAACAAACATAGGCAAAGAGGGCTGGTCCACTGATCCACTGTTCTTTGCTAGGCCTGAACATTGCTGCTGTTCTCTGACAGTTCAGTGGGCAGTGGGGAGCTCTCCCGAGGTCCAAGGAGCAAACAAGGCTCTAGTTGGAACACACGACTGATGCAAGGGAAAATTGCCTCTTTCATGGAGAGGCGCAGGATTTCTCAAAATCAGTCTATGATCCATGTGGGGGCAGATCCTGTGCTGGTCTGAAGTGGCTGAGAGCTCTGTTGCTTAATATCAGTTGAGAATTTTGCCTACAAGTCCAATGCAGAATTTATTTCCAGGAGGAATTGCTAGGAGCTGCATGATAGCTAATGGCTGCAATTCTCTATTCAGCCCTCTCATTGCAAGGAGAGTTATTTCTTTTTTTTCTTCATTCTGTCTTCTAGTTGTGTTTTCTAACTTATCCTCTTTGCCCTCTTTCGTGGCTTCCTTTGCCCTGCTTTTCCAGCAGGTTAAAAAAAAGAATCTTTACATAGGATTAGTTCCTCTGTTGTGCTAGTTGACCACTGCGAAGTAGGATCCACTTCCTCTGTCAAGCTTTTGCGTGTATTATTCCCAGTCATCTTAGTACCTCCTGGCATATGTCAGGGCAATGCCCCCTCAGTTAGTTTTCCCGACTGCAGTGAGAATGCAAGTTAAATCCCCGTAAGTGAACTGGCACACTGCAGGACCCCCTGCCAAGCACCAGATAGATGGATATGGAGACAGAGATACGGTGACTGGGATCTGAAAAGCACAGGGAGGGAGGACTAGCGTGGGGAAAAAAGCATGGGATGCTTCTCCTTTCCCATGTTCTGCAAGTAAATGGGAAATATAGAGAGATGCACATGAAGCAGGACCGGTCATATCCTCCCTTAAAATTCTGCTCTAAAAATGAATGACAGTTTCCCTGTGTTTCTCAGTGTTAGTGCATCTGAGAGCACATTTCACCAGGGGAATGAGAGTCCACTAGTGGTTCAGTGCAAGACATGGCAAATCCTTCATGTTGGGACCATATCAAGGAAATGTTTGGGGTTTTTTTTCAAATTGACCCCAACACCTTAGCCTAAATGACATTCCAAAACCAGCAAGGAAACTACTTGGAAAGAAGCAAAATCTTTGTGTTTCTTAGCTTGGCTCACCATGCTACCTGTGTTTGCTCTTCCCACCTCTTGCCTTGAATGCATTAACCTTTTTTCTCCCCTCTTTTCAATCCCCAGCCTGGCAAGTCACAATGTAGGCAGTGTTGTGGATAGGTTGGCTGTGTTTTAAGCACAGGAAGAGCTGGAGTTACCGTTTTAATCTCTTCTTCTGCTTTCCAAAGACTATGAAATAACTGGTCTCCCGGGTGTTCAAAGAGGCACAGCTCTGTCCTGGCTGCAGGTAGTCTTGTACTGAAGATCTAGATATAAGAACTAGTGCATTCACAAAAAGCCTCTGGGGATAAATGCTTGCAAGGCAAGTATTTGTTAAGAGACAAAATCTTGTTCACTTATTTAAAAATAGGTGGTTTTTCCTCTTTGCTCAAACCATGTTATCTTGCTTTTCAGGGTGGGACTAGCTGTCAAAAGCAGCCTAACCCAAGAGCCTAGACCACAAGCCCTGGGAAGGAAATGAGGTTCTGCCATAGCTATTTCCTTACCACCTGTATCCAGAGAGAACACACTGTGGTGCCAACCTTTACTGTCCTTGCTCTGTTGGTGGTTAAGGGTAGAAGTCCAGACCCAGCAGAGAATATAGATATCCGCCACACATTTTTCTCCTGGTGAAGTGCACAGCCATCAGTTAGTCCCCATGGCTCTCTAGATTGTGCGAGGAGGCAGACAAGTGCCTCCAAACAGGATTCATGACATCCTCCTCAGAAATGTCAGCCACAGATAACAGAGGAGAAAATACTGAGGAGTCTTAATTCCCCATTGTCTCTGGGAGGGAAGAGCCTTAGCTGGTGTCACGGAGAAGCACCTTGTTCCACTCAGGCTGAGTGGCTTGTCCTTCTTTCCTGCAAGTGGGTGGGTGTCAAGGTCCTTTTTGGGAACTGGCAGAGGAAAATCACCCTTTAAAGCTAAGCAGATGTGTTATCCTTTTTGCCAATAATAAGGTGTGTTAAAAGCTCTCTTTCATGACGTGAGAGACCCAGATCCAGTTCATGCCTCCGCCAGTGAGGATTCACATACACACTTTCCATTTCCCACAACAATGTGGGGACCAACAGGCTATAAACTATTGTGAGGAGAGGGCTCAGGGGGTATTTTTGGTCTCTCCTGTTGAACTGAGCCCATTTTTGCATTTTCACCATTGTGTCTGTGGACTGATTTAATGTCATTTGGTGCTGAAATAAGCAATGGATATTTTTGTTCTGGAATGAAAATTTTGATCAAAAATACCCATTCCATTGCCAAATTTTCATCTTCTAGCAGCAGACTGATTTTTAAAAACTCTTTTAGGTGGGGAGGTTTTTAAAAGTCTCTGCAGAAAGCGGATTCCTAGTCAGTAACTAAATTTTCAAATTATGGAGAGTCTCAGCATGTTATTTATGTTATGAGTGAAGTGAAGAATACATGAGACTCTTCCTTTATGTCTCATTTCCAGCCTTTGAAGGAGAGAATGTATCTGGAAGCAACCTTCACTGTCACTAAAGAAAAAGTTATATGAATTTGTTGCATGAACTAATCAGTTCACATTGTTAGCTTCACTGTATGAAAAAATTCTGCAAAGAATGAGTGAATTTTAATTTTGTCTGTGAAGTTTAGCTTTGTAAAATTTATGACTGCAGAATTCAATTAAAGTCGGAGTTGAGCCAATAGAGAATTTGACCTCAAAAGAATAAATAACTCTCATGGTCTCAATAGACCAGTTTGTTAGTGGGCTGTCAGTTCCTAGAAGTCAACTGCATTTGGTCTGGAAAACAGGAATAACGGTAAACAACTCTAGCAGAAGCTTTAAAAGATATTATTTTCTTTCATGCCTGGATTTTCTGTTTCATTGTGAGGCAAATGTATCTAGCTCTGAATTAGGCAGAACTGCTCTTCTGACTTGGAAAGTGTATCGGGATGTCTCCAGGTAAAAGGGATGAGATGGGCATTACTTGGAAGAGGAGGGAAAAAGGGACAAAATAACTGAGTGCAACAAATTCACTGCATATTTTCCATTGTTTTTATCTTAGAAATATTAGGTGCTTAATGAAAGCTGCTTCTCATATTACCATGTTTCCATGCCCTTGGCAGCAGTACAGAGGTCATATGTTCACACAGAACAATTCTTTGGTGACCTCTCTGATGTGCTGAGCACAAACGCCCTTTTCTTTGCCCTGGGCATGCTGTACTTCTATTCCCACTTGTTTCTTCAATAAACATACATATTGTGTCAGCTATAGAGAACTGCCACTGGCCTCATCTCTGAAAGCTGCCTCTGTGTCTGTCTCAGTGTACCTCACTGAGGAGCCTGGCAATTCAGGAGAGCACTTTTCATTTGAGTGGTCCCTTAATTTCCAGTCTATCACCTTTGGTGATTCGGGGGGAATGTGGACAACCCCTGTGGGCAGACATGACAGCAGTAGGTGCAATGGGTGTTAATTTTTTACCCTTCCCAGGTGACAGCAGCAAGCCCCTTTTTGAAAGACACCATAATGGAATCATTGTAGTTTTGCTTGAACGTTTGAACTTTCTCTCCCTATTTTTTTTGGCTTGTAATTAGAATAAGGTAGCACTAACAGTTACTTCTCCTGCTGGATTTTTCTTATGACTGTATGCAGGAATGAATGCAATTTCCTCATAGGGTCAGTTTGTTCTGAAAGTCTGTGCAGAGTCATGCAAATGTGTATAAATTAATGCAAAAGTGAACCTTATGTTTCTCAGGGTTTATAGGTTGGTCTTTAACTCTTGTTGGTTGTTCTGACCCTGAAAGCCCCTAATTCACATAGTTTTCTCATGTGCTTCATTGTCCAAAAGCCTTGCAAAGCTATACCTAGTGCATATTAAAAATCTGCTAGAAACATGCAGGGGTAGCAAAAGGGACCTGCAGGAGTAGCAAAAGGGACCTTCCAAGGCAAGTGTTGACAGTCAGACTCCTAAAAAGACATGAAGTTTCAMATTTATGTCTGGGTCAGAAAGCTCTGCCAAGGTCTGGCTGTAAAAGTGATACGTGTAAATAAGCTGATTACGAGACAGTTTAGTGGTGATGAAATCAGCTTGTGCAAGGAGCCAGCAAAAAAACTCTGTACCCCATCATGCTCCCATTAAGCTCTTCTTTTGACTGCCGTATGCACCCTGTGAAAAGACATTTCACCCACAGCAAAGAGCATATATACACACTGAGATTTTGTCTGTGATGCTGTCAGAACCCAATATTCTCTGACCAGGCTCCTTCAGATATTCCACGAGGAGAGTTTAATGTTTAATATCAAATGGACTTCTTCGATTTATTTGTCTTTATATGGGATTTTGATTTAGAAGAGYGATAGTAGCAATGTAMTGAAAGCACACCACAAGCAWGGTATCACAATAGTAATACACAGTGGAATCACAATACAAACGGTATTCCCTGTCTCTGCATGCTCYGCTGTCACCATGCTGGGTGTCCCCAGTTGCCCAGCCTGTTTGGTGCTGCGCTTTGCTGCACCCACAGCCTGGCCTTCAGGCCCACGTTGTGCGGCACAACTCCCTTGGCCGCAGGATAAACTTTGCAGTTAATTGTAGTGGGGGAGCCTGCAGGCAGCTCCCTCTTGACATGGATGTTTAGGCCTCCTGCGTGTCCACATGCCATTATCTAGGTGTGCAGCAGCAAGTTCTCAGGTGAACATCTTTTCTGTTTGGCAGTGGAAACAATGAATAAGGTTGTTTCTTGTAGCTCCAATGACTGAAATGGGGGAATATCTCCTCTACAAAAGGTGTCTCCCCAAGATGCTACATATGGGTCAGAGGCCCATTTGATGCTACACCACCTGTGGTTCCCAACAGCTAACGGAACGTAAGATTATCTGTACCATTCTCTCCTTATAGAGCTAGCTACAATAAATAGCATTTTAAATGATACATTACAGAGTCTGTGTGCCTTTTTTACTGTTATCATAATGGACCTTCACCTCCTGGTACAAAACAGGATGAAAGGCTGGGTGCTTGCAAATTTAGTAATTGTTATTATTACCATTATTACTGCCCAGGCTTTCCTAGTCCTATTTGGGCTTACACATGCATTGAAGCAGTAGCGTTAGAGCATTTCATGTTTTCATTTTTCATCATTATACTAAAACTAATAACCTAATCATAAGCAGTAGGCAAGCATAAATATACCCTGAAAAAACCCTTACATTTATAACACTGGATAAATATACCTCAGTTTATAAAAGAATTAAGCGTGTCTCAGAGAATTAAAAAAAGACATTTTTGGACAAGGTTTCTCTGTGGAAGTCTCGAATTTACTGAGAGAGCCAAGCCGATTAAACCAGACCGCTTCTGGCATTCTAGCTGATGTTGAACTTTTAACAGACGGGCACCTTGTGGATTTGCCTGCTGCACATGCACGTGCTCAAAATGGCATCAAATACATTCAGGGGCAGAGAGGTCCATCAGGAGCTTTTAGAGTGGATACGACATCTGGCTTAAGAAGTCTCTAAGGCCTAAGATGGCAGCAACTGAGAGAGTATTTCAGAAGAATTACCCATGTGTGGTAGCCCAGTCCCATCAGCCTTCTCACAGACATCTGCTCCTACCAATGTTTAGAGAGAAGACACATCTACCTTCTGTCTGATCTAGTACACCCGTTAGTTCTTTTGTATTAGTCTTGGGAAAGCAGGGTTGAATTATTGAGGTGAAGAAAGAGAAGCAAACTGAAAAATACAGTAGTCTGCAAAAATTATTAGTTAAGGTCTGCATAGGCATGCTCCCAAAATACAGTTAACCCTGCTCAGCAGATAGAAGTCAAAATGAAAATGCCTGTCTGGCAGCCTCTCACATGCAAAACTTTGCCTAGACAAGTTTATGTAAAAAGCTGTATATACATAGTACAAGATGAAGCTAATTTGTTCTTGGCAAATAAAATAGCTTGGAAACCGTAGAGAAGTGATTTGTTTTCCTGTGGGTGATAATCGTTTGCACTGATATGAAGCGACCCCAGGGAGGTCAGCTTTTGTGCTCATGGATCATAATCAAAGTCAGCTGGACTATGAGCATGTGCAGCTTCATGGAGCCCCGTTTCAGGTTTATGATGATTAATGTCTTTTGTCATAGTTCTGTCCTGTACCCTGGCCAAATGAGGGCTCCGCTGTTCTTGGCACCATGCCTCTTCCACTTCAGAGATCATCCCTTTCTCAGAGAGCTTGCAAGACAGACCATTACTGGGGGGAGATCAGAGGGCAGTGCCCCGTCTGTTGTCACAGAGTATTCAATGCACACATATGCTTTTTTAAGGACAAGATTTTTTTGTCCTGAATTTGTTTTAAGGAATCTGCCACCACTGGTAGACGGAAACATTTTGGAGAGAGGTCTTACGTGTGTGAGTCATTCSAGGAGGAAAACCATTTCACCAGAACAGCACAACCAGTAGGAAGAGCTGAAGAAGACAGAGTGAGGAGCAAAGCAAGACAGGTAAGAAGGTGCAGGATGACTGTCATGCTGAGGGGCCAAAAGGTAGACTTGGCTTTGGAGGAGGAACGGTGGGACAGGATACCGTTAGGTTATCTGACTTGGGGAGACAGAGGAAGAGACGAATGCCTAGGCAGATTGACACCAGCTTTCAAAGTGTTCATATGAAATTATTACCCTTCTTATTTTGTGCTTACACTGCTGATATGGCCAAGAAAGTAACTGCAGTGTTTGAGAGAGACAGCACTCTTGGGTGTGGCTGGTCCATACATCAGCTGCCTTTAATGTGTCTGGCTTTACTCTGCATGTACAACGAATCCTATGGTTGACAGGGCCTGTTGCTTAGGACCAACATAACAGACTCAAGTTGCAGGCAGTATCTCTGTCACTTAGATTTTATATTGTCTCTGGCACTTATACTTACACCCAGGGCTGACTCAAGGCACAAGCCTGCCTGACATAAGCCAGAGGCACTGCCTTGAGAGGGTTCATAAACCCATCAGCCAATGCTAAAACTGTGTGTGTGATGTGCCCTTATGCAGGTCAGGACTCCAAAATGGAAACGAAAGGAATGAACAAAAGGAAAAATCACAGATATACYAAAACTGGATGCATTTTTCATATCAGGTGTACTATTTACCATTACTATCATGAACTGGAGAGATGGTACTGTACTTGTGACTGCAAAGGTGAATGAAGATAATGAACACAGTGAAGATTGTAGGAACATCCCAATCAACGTGCACTTACGCCCTCCACCAGACCCAGCTTTGCACTCCAGTTAGCAAGAAGTTCTCTTTCCCCATACTGGATAAGAAGAAGCTTTTCACTCTGTTAGAATCAAAACTGTGATTTTAGTAAGTCTATCCATATTTATTGAGATGGTGAACAAACAAGCCATTTAGTGCAGGCTGTTTTCAAGCAGAAACTAAATAAGGGTGAGTCTGCAAATTAGAAATGGTTGTCATGATCACTATTGCAGGGATCATTCTACTCCTTTGTGTGCTGGTTGTTTTCTCTCGCGGGCTTCTTGTTCTGTACAATTGACTTTAATGGCTATGATTGCATTTTTGAGCCTATGAATGATCCCAAACAATTGCATTTTAATGTTAGTGCATAAAAAGCGACAAAAAGAACTTGCTACATTGACTTAGAGTTAGTGAAGCAAAGTAACAGTGAATAACAATACTGGCAGGTGGACTTGGAAAGAGTGGTAATAGGACTTTTTTCATCCACAGATCTTGTACTCAAGGAGATAACCTGACCTGCATGGAATTGCAATGGAAAGGATTTTATCTAGCAATTTTAGAGTTACTCAGCCAATTTGGTCCATTCCTGGAAGAGCACAAAAGGGTGATAGAAATGTTGCTACAAAGACTACTTCATACCTTTTTGAAATCATAGGGGATGAATCTCTTCTCCTGAACTAGCAATTTGTCACCAATTACTTCTGAACCATGAAAAGAGAAACATTATTCATTTAGAGTCATCAGCCTCACAGAAATATTCCATGTTGAGCAGTTTTTCACATAGCAATTTTAAAGGATTAAGTCCCAAGGAGTAGTTTCTGGAGTTTATCCCCATTCACAATATGGTGCATTTCTTTGAGTACAACAGTGAATTTCTTGTAAGAGAATGGTATTTCTTTACCAGATTCCTGTGGTCAGTTTTATGACAATGGAATATATATGTCAGGACATAACATATGTTTGCGGGCATGGCTAAAAAAAATTGAATGAGTTTGCTGTAAAGCTCTGTGGGCTTGGCTTGCAGCTCAAGGGCAGGGAGCAAGAGGGGTGGGAGTAGTCACTGTTACTCCTGGAGCTCCTCTACTTCCAGCAGCGTAGCATGGCTGGCCCACACCCTCTCCTGCCGCAGCAGTTCATTTGGCTTTCTAAAACTTGGGCATAGCAAAATAGACAAAGGGCTGTCTTTTTCTGCTGTCCCAGCAAACTGCTGCTCCAGCAATCTGCTGCCCTAATTATGTGCTTATTTTGCCCGTGCCTGCAACTTGTCCTGGCTCATAACCATGTGATCAAGGCTGTCCCTGAGGGTTTTTAATTGATTAAAGCAGCTCTTGATTCTTTGGACAAGAGACGCAAGGTATAAAGCTTTAAGTCTCAGGAAGGGAAATAAATAGATTAGAAAGTATTTTGGTTCAGCTTCAGAATTAAATTCTTATTTGTTTCAAGACCTCACAAGAAGAAGATGTGAACCAGAAAACTGTTATTGCCACAGAGTCATATRTATGAGACAGAAGATTCAGAAACTGAATCTAAGACACATTATTAGCTTTAGTGCTGCAGTAAAGGAATAAAAGCATAAACCAACAAGTAGCTGTCTAAGGTATTTCGAAGAAGCCATCAGTGAAACACCAAAAGAGAAAAGGCAATGTCTATATCCAGCCATTATTCAAAACAAAGAGGGACAAACTGAATTTCTCATGCCATAGCTGTGAATTTGCTTTATGGTTTTTTTTGTCAGTGATGATAGGAAACTATAGGGCAGCAGATGCTTTTAAAGATTATTAGAAATGAGTTTTGCAACTGTGTAAAAGAAACAAAAAACTGCGTTCTTGATCTCTGAGGAGAATCACATCTGACATTCTTCAAAATATAGATTTCAGATGTAGTTTGCGACTTCCTTGCTTGAAAACCTAAGGGGCTATCTTCCTAAATTTGGCAATTAACAAGGTATGCTGCTATAATCATAGAATCATAGAGTCATTTAGGTTGGAAAAGACCCTTAAGGTCATCGAGTCCAACCATTAACCTAACACCGCCAAGTCCACCACTAACCCATATCCCTAAGCACCACATCTACACGTCTTTTAAATACCTCCAGGGATAGTGACTCAACCACTTCCCTGGGCAGCCTGTTCCAATGCTTGACAACCCTTGCGGTGAAGAAATTTTTCCAAATCTCCAATCTAAACCTCCCCTGGAGCAACCTGAGGCCATTTCCTCTTGTCCTATCCCTTGTTACTTGGGAGAAGAGACCAACACCCACCTCGCTCCAACCTCCTTTCAGGTAGTTGCAGAGAGCGATAAGGTCTCCCCTCAGCCTCCTTTTCTCCGGGCTAAACAACCCCAGTTCCCTCAGCCGCTCCTCATAAGACCTGTGCTCCAGACCCTTCACCAGCTTCGTTGTTCTTCTGTGGATGCATAATATGTAGAATGTTTGTCTGAAACAAACAGAAGAAGTGCCTTTTGACTTGGAATAAAATGTTGGTCACAAAAATGGCCTAGAAACTTTATTTAATTTCAATGTCCTGACTCCTGCTGGCCCAGAGGGTTCCAAATTCTTTAGACAGCTCTGCCTGCATTGCCAGTTCTCACAGCTGATCCTGAAGTAAAGAGGTGAACATGAAGACAGAAGGTCTTTGGGAGCAGAAACCTAGTGAATGAAGGAAGGGTCTTTGTCAACACTGATGAAAAGTCCCGGGAAGAAAGTGCCCAGGAAGACTGATGARCTGAGCTAAAGGGCATCACACCCATCTGCTCACGTCAACACAAGTGGTGATAAAGCCACTGAAAGCTTAGGAAAGGCTTCTGTTTACTGGACCTTGCACAGAATGCGCAGAAATGGGGGATGGATCTCGCTCCTGTGAGCTGGCAAAGTAGCATGCAAGAAACCAGACTCATCTTATTACAGCCACCAGTGTCTTCTTACCTCCATTCTTACATTGACATTTCTCTCCGTTCCACCCTATTCCTGTCTCTTCAGAGGATATTTTGAGGCGTCTTAATATTCCAGCATCAAATGCTGTATGAGCATTATGCAAGGAGCAGATGCAGTTCTGTGGTCTCTTGAGACGTATAATCATCCATCCCCTCTCCTGATGTTGCTGCTGTCACTCTATAAGGAAATGGAGCAGTACCTATCTGCTGTGTATCCTGTGCAAATGTGATACCATAAATGCGTTGCAGAAATGTGTCTGTGACAAACACTTTATTCATGTCCATATTTTAGTTTCTAGAGATTTGCTATTGATCATAGCAACTGGTATTCATATATGAATCTGCCAATATCAGTCATTGTCTTTTAACTCCACATAGTCGTGCTCAATGGTAGCAAAAGCAATAAACTTTTCCTTGGGGCTGTCGGCAATCCAGCTCATTTGTCATTTTTAAATGGACACCTGGGGCAGATTCTGTCCAAGCAAAACAAATCAATACAGTTGTTACACTAAATGCATTCAAAAAAGGATACTTAGAGAGGGGGGTGCTTCAGCAAAGGAAATGATGGAGAGGAGAGGTACACATGCTACAGGCTTGGCGAAGGCTGGGAAAATGGCAGCAAGTTTAATCTACGCCTTGGGAGCGAGGAAGGGATTGAGGATCAGGTGAAGGGAGCTACAGAAGGAAGGACAGGGCTGAGGAGGAAACTGAGGAAAAGCCAAAGAGGAAAAAAAGAAGATAAAGTAGTGGATCTAAGATGGGTCCCCAGGGTTGAAGCAGAGGAACCGATGAAACCAGGTACCTTGCCACAGACACTGGGCAGGCCTGGTGGGGAATCTTGTTTCTAGTCCATTTGATTCAGGACAAGTGTTCTGGACTTTGAAGCAGCTGGGGGATTTTATAGCCTGTATCGCTTATGCTGCTATCATGTCTTTAGCATGGCAATAAATGTCACAATAAAAGCAGCTCGTGCAACAGCCCAGCTTTTGGAAATGGTGCAGAAAGAAAAAGAATCTCTTATGTCTGTTTTTATAGCAGTAGATGATATAGAAGGTAGGGTTTGCTTTCTTTGCAAGCATTAAATTTTAGTCACTGGTGGGAGTTAGTTATAGGACTGGTTCAAGTGGGTGCCGATGTTTTATTTTTTATTTTAAAATGTGTATGTTTGATGGTAGCAAAGAGAATATGCTTTTCTGTGGGGTAAACAATCCAGATATCTTGTAATTTTAAATGGACACCTGAGACAGATTCTGCAGCAGCAGAGCAGACCAATACAGTCAGTTGGACTAAATGCATTAAAACAAATACACTTGGATGGGAGAAGAAAAAGATGCCACAGGAACGGAAATGATACAGAAAAAAAGAAAGGACTTACATGCAACAGACAGGGAATCAGGAGGGATGGGAGGCTTTATCTTTACGTGCTAGAAATAGCTGAACCGATCCACCAAGATCATAATTAAACCAGCTTTAATAATGTGTTGTCATCAAAAAGGAAATTACCTCCACTCCCAAAATGAGTAGACTATGGAAGGATGCTTACAGATGGCTCACAAGGCTGCAGCTGGTTTCTTGTTCTACTTTCTTTATTCAAAAACCAAAGGTACTATAATTCATCAAGATCATTATGAGAAAAGGAATCAAAGAGGTACATTTAGKTTTTTTACATTATGTGAATCTGAATCCTAGAACAATAAGCAAATGGTGGCAAAGTGGCTGAAGTGTCTCACTGTGATTCCAGAGCTCATGTCTCTGGCAAACCCATCCTGCAGGCTGCAGGGTGATCCTCTGTAGCTGATCACACAGGTCGGACAGGTGATGGGAGCAGGATCTTGGTGACGTTGCTTTTACGTATGTTTCTGGGTATGTGCTAGCTCCACTGAGCAGTCTCGGTTTGGCAAGAACTCCAGCAAAACTACAAAACAAGCGGTGCCAGTAGGCTTGAACTTGAATGGAAAGGTAGCCCTGAGACTGGAGGGCTACTAATTTCTGAGGGTTGAGAAAAGCCCTCCTGACAAAGCACTTGTTCTTTTTAGGAGACACAGGGATATGCCATTCTTTCACCCGCAGTGTCACCTCTACACAAAACCCTCTTTCTGTCTTTGATTTGGGAGGAAACTGAGGAATATGATTTAGGGACAGCCAGCAACACCCTGCTATATCAGCTGCAGGCAAAGCCAGATCTGTGTTTCCAGAAAGAGGAGAGCAGCTAGTGGAGGGAGAAAGGAGGGAGACACGGCCGTGTTGAGGGAGTTTTTGCAGGCGGATGGTTGGTCCCAGCACGACCTGCCCCCCCGCCGGAGCCTGTCCCACAGCGGCACTGCATGAGCCGGGCTGACAGGAAGGGACTGCACCCCGGGCCCCCCCTTCCCGGGGCCTCCTTCCCCGGCGGCACCCCTCGCTAGGCACAGCCTCACCCCGCACCCCCCGGCTCCCCTCCACATCTCTGGGTCCGGTAACGCTTCAGATGCGTCGACTCGCCGCAGATCTCCTTCCTCCACTTGAATCAATTCATCCGGATTTTTTACCTGCAGGTTTTTTGTTTTGTTTTGTTTTGTTGGGTTTTTTTTAATCTCTTTGGAAATACGGGAGCAGAGGGCGAGCAATCACCGAGTGACTCCCCACAAACCCCCTCCGGGGCGAGAGGCGCTCGCAACCGCCACCTCCCCCCTCGGACAGTGTACCCTTTTCTCCTCAGCCCGGGACGGAGCGGGGGAGCCGCGGCTTACGGAGGTAGGCTGGGATGCGGCGGAGGGCTGCCACGGTGCGGGAGAAAGGCCGGCGGCGGGGCGGACGATCCCCGGATCGGGGAGAGCCGGGGCGGGAGCCGGGCTGAGGGGCAGTTTCCCGCCCAAGGGCCACCTCGCTGAGGCGGAGGGGTGGGCGCGTGCCGCCGCGGCCGTTGGTGGGGCGGGCGGCGGGGGAGGGCGGCTCTCTGTCTCTCCGGGTTTTTTTTGGGGGGAAGCCTTTGTGCTTTCTCGCAAATCACAGTCGTTGTGTGAAGCTTTCTCACCCGGGACAACGGTGAGCTGAGGGAAAGCTCTGAGGTTCAGCCGCTAATTTTGGGTCCATGTGCTTGTTTTTACTTAATTTCTCCTCCGAAGAAAGGCCTGTGAAACCTCACAGGTTTTCATTGCGGGTTTTAAAATGCTGTGGGTGTTGGGGTTTTGGTGTTCCGGTTTTTTTTTTTTTCAGCACTTGAAAAGCATTCACCTGTAGACCACTTCTAAGATAAATGCTAATGTTTTTGTATTTCTCCGGTTATAGTGTGAAGAAAGATATTTATGGTGCTTGCCCATCCACCCTGTGAACAAACAGGTTAGTACCTAAAATAAGTGGGTTTGATGTTTCATGTAACTTGGCAAAAGAAATTTCAACATATAATGATAGAATCGTTTAGGTTGGAAAAGACCCTTAAGATCATCAAGTCCAACTGATAAGGTGGGAGCAGCCTTGGGGGGCCCCCCCTGACCCCATTGTGACTTGAACACACAACCACCTGATCTGGAGTCAGGTGTGCTGGTGTTGCACCATGAGGCGCACTGTCATTCATACAGGTGTGTATTTAACCTAGTTAAAATGTTGGTGGCATGAAGAAGTTTAGTCCATTTTCTTTTACAGGCAGGTATTCTTTTTGCTTGAAGTAAGGTGTAGAAAATGGTCCTTCCAATATACCCCTGTGTGGCCTAGTGTACTTAATTGGGCGTGGAAAATATGTATTCATGCTGTTTCTTGCTTCAGGTTGATGTTGTTTTAATAATGGAATGCAACTGCTTTTAGATACTTCATTAAAATCTTCTTTTATTTGGCTTTTTGCCAACAAGTGCGCAATGTTAGCTAGCGTGACTTACGTTACAACTCTGTTTAAACTGTGGAGTGAATGAACTCCTCTCTGGTATCTCTACAGATTTCAGTGAATGGGCAAGTATGACTGTATTGTCTGGTATGTGTGTGAGAGATGAGTGTAGCTACAAGTAAATACAGCCCTGTGCTTCTGATCCAGTTACATGAAATCTTGCAGCGTCTTGCACAATTCAGATAGCGAAGATGTCAACTGTGTGATGACTTCAAGCGGGCATGGAGTGTAAGGTATCCTTCTGACACAGAGGCTGTTGCTTAAATCAGGATTTACAGATTATTCTCTAATTAAATCGTCCTGATTGCCAATGGGACAAGACTGTATGAGGAATGCCTTAAGAGGTGCTCCCTTACCTAATATACTCCCTGTCAAAAAAGATTTTTGAAAAGAGAAATCATCTCTGATGAAGACAAATCCCAGTGCCAGGGAAACACATGAGAAATTCAACAAACCAAGATTTCAATTTCCGCTTTACAAACGGATGCAGGAGAAAATACTTCAGCAGTCATCATGGGTGTTGTTAAGTGTTAATAGTATGCTAGTGGTTATTGCTTTGCTCTTTAGTAATGCTTTAGTTTTTCAGAGTCATTTGCCCTGAGTGCTTTTTTCTTTGATAATGACTTATTTTTTCCATCACTGAATATCAGTGCTTTGATCCAGGAGTGACTCGTATATATTAGGTTGCAAGCAGATAGTTCTCTTTCAGTCACTTTACAATCATAGAGGACTCCATGTACAGTTGAAAGCTAAAGAAAAAGATTTTTTCTCCCCCTAAAGACAAGTATTTTATCCAGATGGTTATTCATAAATGTATAGTTAAAATCTGCTGTCTCTTTTCAAAAATTAATTGATCTGTATAAATGCTTCTAATTAGTATGCCCTGACATCATCCACAGGTGACAGTGAGAATTCGTCTTAGATGTTAACATATTTTCTAATAGCAAAAATAAGATTTCATTCTATCATTTATGCATTGTGTACATGATGTTTGAATGCCTCAGGATAGTAAAGCAATGGACAGCAGTAAATAAATCATTAATGTGGCTGGTAATTTTCTCTTAAAACTGGCTGATGATTAAGATAAGGCGGCTATTACCAAGCCAGGAAAAGAAAGTATTGGAAGAGAAGATTGGCAGTAAACAGGGAGTCCATATGGATTTAGAAAAGGGGGTTATTGAGTGTAAAAAATGATGTTCTGGAAGTGAGATGTGTCAGGCTGAAATGAAGAGTTTCCAAAAGCCAATCTGAGTTAGATATCACGACAGAAATCGGAAGACAAAGAAGGAAAGCAGCAGCAGTGGGCAAAGCTCAGAGTGAAGCTAGTTCCCGAACAAAACCAATAACTTGCGTCTCTTTTGAATGTGAACTTAGATGTTGGACCATGAGTACACAGGCTGAAGAACCCATAGGGTTTAGAATATGGACACTGTGTTGTTCTGCCTTCTCCCTCAGCCCTCTGGCTCTGGTTGGAGCTAAGGAGAAGACCATGTGTTGCAGGAACAATGGGGCTGACCCATGTGGCCACGGACTGTAGACCACCTTTTAGCTCCTGTCCTCAGCACAGCTTGGCAATTGCTGAAACAGTAGGGCAGCCCTGAACAGCCACTGGTATGCTCCACTGTCAGTATGAAAGAATTAGGAGATGGGAGTCAGGATAGATCATGCCAGGCTAACATGATATTTCTATGCTAAAACAACTGGTTTCTGAAAATGAGAAAGGCAGGAAAGTTCTCCTTTTTGTGTTCCTCTGACACTTCCAAGCTTGCCATCTCCCACCAGCCACCTCTTTCCTCCTCAACCCCTGTGGAGCATAAGAATTTTTGATACGGGGATTGTCAGTACTCAGAGGTACTGAAAGGCCTTTTGGGGTGAAGAGCTGTCTGGTGAGGGACATGCAAAAATAAAGAATGATCAGAAATTACAGGAAACCTAAAACACATTTGAATTCTAGAAAATCTTTCTAGAGGATATGAACATATTAACAGCCTTATTGTTAGTATGCACGTTTCCTGTCACCTTTAGGTTTGCCTAACATAACTACATGTTAGGTTTACTTAGATTTAGTAACTTTTCATTGAAAGATCTGAGAATTAAACTGTGTATTTTATATTTTATGTGTAGTGCAGAGTGATAATAATAGGCTCCACATTAATATGCAGACACACATGCACACAAACATACTTCATGAACACATCAGCAGTTAGAAGAAAGATGCCTACTTAATGTTCTCAAAACCTCCTTTGTTTCTTTGCTGAAGCAGCCTGTATCTATTATAGACACCAACCTTGCATCTCTGGCAGAAACATCCAACTGTTCTCAGCAGCCACCAGCATCGTGTCTACATGGCTGTGGTTGTGTCTATGTTGTAGGTGTACATGGGATCGCTGAGTGTGCGCTAGCCCCAGCCTGCCCATTGCTCTCACTTCCTGAGGCAATGGGAGATGGTGAGCATGCATCTACAGGTAGGCACTGTGGGAAATGAGCAGACTGGCACCTGAGGGTGAAATCTGGCATCATTAGCATGACAATATAGACGCACCCCTTCTAGACAATAAAAAGTTAGTGGCAGCAAAACACCACGCAGTCCTTGAGGAGAACACAGAATTTTCATGTAGCGTAATCTAGTTGACGAAATGAGATTTTATGAGGAGTCTCAACTGATTCAGGGCTTTGGGCCTTAAGACAGAATCACTGAATCCTTTCACATTCCKTAAGTGTTTCCCTTTTTGTTGTTTCAGGATGCTCACCAGAACCCCAAGTGTTGTTGCCCAAGTGTTCCTTCTTCTAAGCATAGTTCTTGTCATAGCTATTGCAGTGATTCAAATAAATCAGCAACAGATCCTCTCCCCAGGGCTTAAGGTAAGTCTTAGAATACCTAAGGAAGGAGAACAATGTTTTGAACTGATACTTAATAATGTTCCTTTCTAAACTAATTTTTATGGGGTGATTCAAATGAGCTTACAACCATAAATTAATGTTTAATCACATCTTCGTCATGGGAAAACTGAAGCTGAGAGAAAAAGAGAATTGGTCAAGATCACAGAGTCAGTGGCAAAGCAGGAAAAGCATTCCTTCAATCCCTGTCTGTAATGCCTATCATACAATGTCTTCTCCAAGACTGAAAGGCCAAACGAGGAGAATATGCCACTGCTTGCTTATTTTTGCCAGAGATTGGAAGTAATTTTAAAATAATTTTGAAGTGGGAAATACACAGAGTTTAAATTCTGCCCCCAAGAACAGCTACTAAGTTTATGCTGAAACCTTTGCAAGCTGCTCCTATGTATCAAAAGCATTTGGGCTGTAAGTGTGCACTTTATGATTTACCACATGTTGGGACTTGCTGGATATTAACAGAAGCAAAGTAGCTTCATGAGGAGGGGCAGAGCAAACTGGAGAAGACAAACTGAAATACTCTGGGATTCAGGCTTTGTCTTGTGCTACTGGAGTATGTGTGCAGATTCTTCAATGAGAGATGTACACAACTGAGGACAAAGCTGTAGAAATTAGCCTTCTGGAAAAGCTGTGCAGTCTGGCGTTCTGAGTTCTCTGCTTTTTACCACGATAGCTACAAGCATATAAACCTTGTTAGATCCTTCTTTAAAGTCCTTTCTATCTTTCCCTCTGCATATGTATTTAACTGCATAGTTCACATACCGATAGCGATAGGCTAATGTCTCATTACACTTCAGGGGATTATAAACACCTTTGGCTTTGTCTGAATCATTTAGTGGTATATGAGTCAGACAATGGGATAAAACTGTATTCTGATACCAGTTTTATGTGTTTGTGTGGTGTAGCAGGGTGTGTGTGCTGTGGTCTTGCATGGGGACACAGTGGCTCGTGTTCACTCCCTGTTGTGCCCCAAATCTCTGCTTGCAGCAGCCTTACATCCTGCCAATTTTCATGCAAGGCAGGACTGGACTGACATGTAGGCTGAAGCCACTATCTAAAAGACAGCCTACACATCACTTGTGTTTGTCATTAATTCAGTTTCACATTCAGAATGATAAAATTGTCTACCTTATTCTTTGAGCAAACATCAGACCCACCTTGACCATCTGGAGTTGGTTTAGCTGGGGAAGTCTGCTTCCTGAATCACAATGGCTTCATGGCTGGTTCTGCAGGAAGACTGGTGGTTCCTCTGCTAGGTGCCTTGGCTTTAGATTTCTTTTTGGGCCGTAAGCCTGACAATGCAGAAAATCTCAGTTGATATGGAGGACTTTATATTTGATTCCTGAGACGCTGACTAGTCCTCAGTGAGTGATTAACACTTGCAAGAAGTAATTCTTCAGGAGCAGAGGGAGGACCTTGGTATGCCAGTGTGAAACCCTCCAGTACTTAGTTGATATGATGGAGCCTGGAAATGGCAGTGTCCTGAAGTTAGCGGTTGATTAAAATTAAATATGGCAATAGCATGATGAAAACAGACTTACTCTTTGTAAATGGCCTTGTTCTTCTTCTTCTGGCTTTTCTCCATGAAACCAAAACAGCTACTGAAGGATAACTAGAGTTTGTGTTATCTGTGGCATAATAGCTCTTTCCCAGGCTGCACGTTGAGAGCATCCAGGTTCATTCCTTTGTAGCACAAGAGAGAAATTATCTGCTATGCCATTGATGTTTTAAAGTGTTGTTGCAAAATTGAATGTTTTAGTTCCTTGGTGGTTGGATTATCTGAAGATTTAGCCAGTGATTTGTGAAGGAAGGACCTGCCCATGTGCATGAGGCTGAGGCACTGAAAGAACTCATGACTCATTGGCACACACCATGAAGTCAGAAGAGTGATGGAAAGAGCACAAACATCCTTAGTGACATAGTTTGTGATGAAGTCCAGAACTGTAAGTGATGCTAGCTCTGAATGTAATGAGCCTTTGTACCAGTCAAAAAAAATTCTGTTTTTCTACTGGTGTTTTGTGAGCCCTAAAGAGAAAAAACCCTCCCTTCATTATTGTGTTTCTTTAATTTGCCTCTCCAGGTGCTACAGTTTTCTACACCTAAATTTTGCACATCTGTTTTGGCTCTTAGGAAGTGTTTTGCCTTGTTTGTGGACGTTAATACTTGATTAAAAGTAGTTCAAACCTATGTAGCTGAACTGAAGCACGCTTCTAGCATGGATCCACTTTTGTGGTCTCCATCTTCCCTGTAACTGGCTTAGCTTGTTAGCTTCTTGTGGCAGTTTTCCAAAGTGATTGGAAGGCAGGTGAGCCGTCGTAACTGTACCTGCTTTAAGGGTTTGTGCATCTGTACATCCTCCCATGGAAATGGTATTCAGGCTGAAAAGGTGATTAATCCTGGGGCTTGTTCTTGCTTCCCTCTTGGGATTACTACTCTTCAGGATGTACTTGCAAAGCCATTCATATGAATATTCTTTATCTGTTTGGGCTACAACCAGATTGGTTGAGTGAACAGCATGAAGCTGCCTCTGAAACAGTATAGGTGGTCGTCATTCACACAGGTAGCTGTGTGAGCAAGGGGTACCCTCTTGCAAGGAAGGGCAAACAAGTTGATAGGGGAGGGGGTAGTTGTCTTTTTAGTCAGCCCAGCTGCAGCCAAAAAACAGATATATGAGTGCACCTTTAGAGACACAAAGTCTGGTTTATTATTACCTTGCTTTTTATTTAGCTTCTGGTAAATGTGTACAGTAGTCATAGTATTCCACCAGACCCAAGAAGCAAAGTGATACACTTCACGCTGTAGGCAGCATGGTCACCTCTGTGTTGGAGGTACACTGGGCAACAGTAAACCCAAAAATAAACATTTTCCTTTAAGTCACTTTTTTTTTTTTTCTTTCGTTATTCCATCTGCTGGACTAGAAACCAGAACTCTGAAGCTTTTCTAGGTTAATGTTGTCTCCCTGTCTTGTATGACTAATCTAGTCCATTGACTAGATGGTGCAGTTCTTGGGTATTAGGAAATCACCAGGCTTTTATCTCTCTCCACTGGTGTTTGAGTAGAGATGATGCAAATCCTCAGTGGGAAAGGTGAAGTAGAGGGGAAAGGAGGGAGAAAAAGTTGTTCTGTTCTTTAATAGCTGCTAGCCCAGGATAAGGGCTTGCCTGTGCTCTTAGTCCCATGCAGTGCATTTCAAAGCAGGAAGGCATTGCTTGTCCTTAAAGGGCAGCCAGAGGTGATCTGACTTGCAACTTGGACATGCATGTAGAATTCTCTCACCCTCGTAAAATGCCGCATCCTCTATCTTTTCTGATTAATCTTAGTCCTAACATCTGGCACATTTCTCACTGATCACCACTTCATGAGGCTGCATGGGCCAGTTCACACTGAGTGAACTCACACAAGTTCTGAGGAGCTTCAGGAGGCACCCTGAAATGACTGTATAGAAAAAATAGGAGGAAGAGGAAGAAAATAAAATTGTCAGTCACACATTGGTTCAGATAAGTGTACCACTACTCTTTGGGATGGAAATTTGTTACTTTCAGGAAGGAGGCTTGGAAATGCACAGGAGGATGGAAGTAGGTCAAAAAGCCCCACAGTTAGCTGAGGTGAAAATACTTCCATTATCTCCCAGCTCTACTTGGGCATGATAGTTAGCTCTAAAAGTAGCTAAGTTAAAAACTTATGGTTGGCACTTTGAGCTGACCAAGACTAGATCTAATTAACAGCCCTTGAGCAGATTGACCCTTACTGTATTATGTGTCTCCAGAGTGCTCATCTCTCTTTCAAGGAGGGGGAATACACTCAAAGTATCTTTGCTAAAGTAATTTGAACGGAACCTGATGATGTAGTGGTTTGATAGTATCTGTGGAGCCTTTCACCTTTTAGTTGATCAGGATAAATACCGTCTGGATAAATATAAATGAAATTTTCATTATCTAACAGTCCTCTAGGAAACAGACTAGACTGATATTGCTGGTAGTTCTTTGGGGGCCGGGAGTTGGTAGGATTACAGTGGAAGCTGGGAACTAATGAGGTGTGGAAGCTGAATGGTTTGCCACCTGAAGCAGTGATCTTTCTTGGTCAGACTTGAGGCTCCCCAGGGAGGCAGTGGGATGAAATTTATTGGCCTGCCTCGGGGGCTGTTACTGCTTTGCAGCCAGATGGAGGCTCTCATTTTGCAGTATTGTCAGGTTCCTGGGCATCTGTCTTTTTTAAAAGAAAAAAAGTTGACAGAGAAGTGAACCCTACACTTTGTGATTCCTATTAGATGACTTTGGAAGAGGGGGGCAGCTAAACGTACTTTCAGGGATCATAAGGAGGATAAGCAAAATGGCAGTTTTCTTCCCTTCATGCAGTTTGCCTTCCCAGTTGCTACAGTTTTCCACTGCCGTAAAAGACAGGAAAGGGGGAAAGACTGGTCTGGTGAGCAGTGGAATGGGATGGAGAAACCTGTGCTTTAATCCCACAGAGAGTCCAAGGGACCTGGGGCAAGCCACTTAAATATTTCTCATTTATTTCATAAATAAACATGGGGCGATATTGATTCTCTTTCCCTCTTTGTTGTCTCACACTCTGGCACAGCCTGTTTTCAGTGGCAAACTCTCAGGTGGACTGCCTAAACCACTCAAAGGAAGAGATTTATGGGGCAATTAGAGAAGAACCAGACTTGTTACATCATTCTCATGGTGGACTATTATGTACTTTACCTCTTTGCTCTTGGCTTTATGGATCACTTGTGCATCCTTGAATCTAAAGCCTGTGCTTAGGTATCAAACCCTTCAGCATCCAGGGAGTGTAGCTGGGATAATGGGAAATGACCTTGCTGCAAAATCAGGTCCTAACACAGTGTTATCTATGTGTCAGTGTGGATTTTGAACCTGATGCTGAAAGCAGATGAGCGTTCTCTATCACCACTGAATTCATTATTGATGATACGTAGTACGTTCCTTGTTTTGCAGCCAGATTCATTCTGTGCTTGGCTGTTGGATTCATGCCTAAGCGCCTAACACTAGAATTAATCTCTCTTGTAAATATACTGTGCATACATTTTCTAAAGTGTTTGATGGTGCAAAGAAGTACAGCTGCATGTGGACCTTTAAGCTGTCACTGTTTGTTTCTTGATCTAATGTATCAGTTTTTTCTCCCCAGTATGGGATAGTCCTTGATGCTGGATCGTCTCGGACTACAGTCTACGTCTATCAATGGCCAGCAGAAAAAGAAAATGACACGGGAGTAGTGAGCCAAACCTTCAAGTGCAGTGTGCAAGGTGAGCTCAAATGGAAGTTCCTTATTTCTTCCTAGCCTCCAAGAAGAGGTTATCTGGAAACTTGTACTGTTTTTTTCCGCTGTGTTCCCTTTTCAGTGCTGGGGAGCAAGAACTGTTAAGACTATGTCTATATCTGTCAGCATCAGTCCTTCTCCTACTGATACAGCAGGGTGCTCTAATCTGCCGCAGAGAGAGGAAATTGTAGCTAAACTTGATTTACTCCATTGCAGTGCATGATTGGTGCAGACAGAATTCGATCTACAGAGAATCAGGCCCTGTAAATGTTTAGTCCTTGTGCCCTGAAATAATTTCTTTTAAAAGAAAAGTATAAAATCTATTTAAAAATAGCTTGGAATAAAAAGTCTTCAAGAAGAATGGGGATCTAGCCCTTGTTAGATGTTAGCGATTAATTTTGATGGAGGCAAAAATGGGTGTCAGCTATGCTATAGGAGTTTGACAAATGAGTTTTTATTTTCCAGAAGTCTTAGTGATGTTTAAAAAAAATCTCTGCTGTTTGAGTCAAATTTCCTAGAGAAACAAGGCTTATGCAGTTCATCTGCAATTGTTCTGTAATTACTTGGAAAGAGGCAACTGAGGGGAAATTATGAAAGGCATGCAGAAGGTGAACAGGAAGAGCTTTTCCATACTACAGACCTAGGAAGCCTCTAATAAAATTATCAAGTGAAATAGCTAAATTGCAGAACTGCTTCTGACAGGATGTCATAGTTGTATCAAATATGCAGGTCTGGCCTTTGGCTCAGGAAGACCTGTAGTTGTGCACAGCTAGAATGTGTCCCATGACAAGTACCACTGGCTACCTGCCGTGTCTTTTGTCTGAGGTTTTGCATTGATGCTTCTCAGAGAGAGGATGCTAGACTAGACTGGCTTTTGCTCACACTCCTGTACGATTAAGTATATGTTCTAATAGCTTGTTGTGGATTCCTTCAGAACAGCTTTTGAATCTTAGTCAACTTCAGTGACATTTGACTAAGCTTTCAAAGATACCAAAATTCCACACATTTTATGAAGACAGGTGGCCAGGCAGGGGAGAGAAATCCACATTATTAAACAGCAGCTAGTCCATAAGGGATTTCTGCAGGAAGCCAAACTTCGTAAATTCTGCTACTCTGAGTTAAATGAGCTTTAGATTATCCTCTAAGATACTGACTTCAGCAGTACTGCTTTGTTTAGTGTACTGGTTTGGGTTTGCAAGTTAGGTAAGAGGAGAAGGTGGGGCAACTCAGGAAGTCTCAATGCAGATTTTGTTGATCTCTGATAATAACTGTGGTGTTCAAAGAGAATTTTTCCCTTTCCTTCTCTCTCAGTCATGATCATGCAAAATCCTGCATCGCTCTTTGTGTCTGGAAATAGATGCTGGAGATGTAGCCACAGAGGTCCATGAGTAACTAGGAGATGAGTGGAAGGCAGTGGTTTCTTAACAGCACCAACATTTCTATCTTCAGTGTTATATACATGTGTGAACATTCTTAGCAATTTTAGAACAAGGAAAGGAAAGCAAGTGTAACGTGCACAGAAGTAACGCACTGTCATGTGCCTGATGGTGTGTCCTTACAGACCGCAGGAATGGTGGCGAGCCTGCCAACGTGGGAGTACACTCTGCTAGCTCATGTCTTGACTCATTAGGAATGTTGGTGTGAGAATTGGTGAGAATGTTGGTATAATTCTAGTGTGAAAAAAATGCACAGAGAAACTGTGTTATTATTCTCCTCGAAAAATGGCAGAGGAGTACTTTGTGAATTTTTTTTAATTGGTTTAGATTTTGTTTTACCTCTGGGGAATACAAAAAATTGCAAAACAGAGGAGTCCAAATTGCTGTGAACTGTTCAGGTCCAGAGAGGCCTTAACCATGGTCAACCAAAGTACTCCTCATCTTCCAGTGTACAAAATCACCACGGTTCACTGCTCCAGTCTTGGGTGAGACTGCACTGGAGGAGACAGAGGACTCATGGGAGAGGTCCCCAGCTAAGCTGTGGGGGGCAATGGTGAACACATCTGTCAGTGCTTCTTTATTGACCTTCTAACTGTAGCCTTAAGCACTTAAATTGGGGGATGGTTCTGGTCATACTGAGAGGCAGACTTTCACATACCTACTGAACTTGAAACTCAAACCATCAACTGCTCTGTAAGTTCCGTGGTGGTTTTGTGATTTCATTTCTGCCTTTATTAGGTCCCTCTGCCCCTGTGTGCAGGAGCCAGCCCCAAATCAAAACCCTTTCTATATAGTGCCGTTAATCTGTCCTGGTCAGGCTCTAAGCATCGGCAAAGCAGGCAGTTGTCCAGAACAAAATGGTCACTGCCTTGTGACCTGCTCTGTCTGAACACTGGGAGATGGAGGTTGCTGCCACCAAGGGAGTGTGAGGCAGCAGCAGCTGCTGAGGATGTAAAACAGCAGTTGCTGCTCTGTTTTCCTCTGGTTAACAGCTTTCCTTCCAGCTTCAGGCCTGGCTGTGCTAGACTTAAGTCTTATTCCAAAGCAGGGCTGTGAACATCTAATGATGACATGATAATGTTTAGGTTTAAGTTCATACTGTGGAAAAGGGAGAGGTGGAGTGTGGAGTCTGTAGTGTCTTACCTATTTTTTCTTCTGTTTTTATCAATGCAATGTGGTTGAACATAAATGGTTTCTCATTTTAACTCTGTAAGAGCCATCTTTTGCTTAGCTTGGGATCAGGTTGAAAGAGATGGCTGTTACAGGAGAACTAGATGGAGTTCTGGCAGAGTTGTTCTCTGTGGGGCAATGGCTTCATGGGAATGCCTGGATTTCTCCCTGTGCAACTTCCTCAGCTAGGGAATTTTAGTAAGGAATGTTTTTATTCACACCCAAGTTGAGCCTGAACAAGTTGCGGTCCTGCTGGTCCTTGGAGTGTTGAACAAGGGAGGAAAGACTTTGATGTTAATTGTTCAAATAGTTATGCCTTATGCAGCATGGTGTAACTCTCATTCCTGTTATTTGAAGGCTTTGGGAATTTGGAAGGCTGTGGAATACTTAGTAGTTCATGCACTAGCCTGGACTTGGACCTCTATGACTTCAAGAGCCATTTGTGTGCATCTTGAAATTTCACCAGCAATTCCTTGAAGAAGCTTCTTTATTTTATTTTCAGTTGAGAGCAGTGAGCTGTAGAGGTGCCGTGATGTCCATGACGGTTGTGGCAAACCAGAATAGGAAATCTTTGTCTTAGGTTGTGGAAGGAGGGATTTTCTATACTTTAGCAGATCAGAGAAATTTTACATCCATTAGACACGCTATTTTCTACAGCATCTGCCATGAATAAACCTGTTTTCCTCATGAATATAGCACTGCTGTCATTGTGTTGTTATATGGTTATACTGTATATGTTACTTTAGGTATGGTACTATAGGTGTATATGTATACCCACAGAAATATAGGCGAGCAGTTTGCAAGTATCTGCTCTGTCTCACACAGCTGAGACAGTCACTGCATTGTTTATTCCTTAAGCACTTGTAGTTTTCAGCCATCCTACCCTTGTTTGCAATTACAGGAGGGAAGGGGGAAATCTCTTTCTCTTAACACCTATTTGCTAATTGGGCTCATCTGTAGTTGGCAAAGCAGAATTAAATCAATCTACTTGTTCTCTTTTAGGCCCTGGTATATCCAGCTATGAGAGTAACCCTGGAGCTCTTGCTAAACCCTTTGATGACTGTCTGAACGAAGTCAAGGAGAGAATACCAGTTCATCTGCATAAAAACACTTCTGTTTATCTGGGGGCTACAGCTGGCATGAGACTCCTGAGGTATGGCAGAAACTTGAACTCCTCTGTATGCCTACTAGCATAGAAGTTTGTGAAAACAGAATATGAAAAATGTACTGGACGCATTTTTATCCATTGGAAATTGGTTATCTCAAAAGGAAATGGAGCCCAGCCAATTTAATTTAATTAACTTTTTTGATAGGGATAGTGGGGCTATATAAAAATCCTCTGTTATGCCATACTGAAAAGAAATGCTTGCTTTATTCTGGAGAAGGCAAGAGTTTAATTTTCTCTTCCATATTTGTCTTAAAATTCAGTGTTATGTAAACAGATAACGTTTATGCATATCCATGGGTAGCAAAGGCAGATTAAAGCTAGACACTGCAGAGTTTTCCAAGTGTGAATGTGGTGTGATGTGGCCATGTTTGTTCTGTGGCTAAACAGAGTGGGAAGAAAGGCTCCAGGACTGTTTTAACCAGCAGCTGTCATATAAGCACTCAGTCCACTAAAAAGAAAAGTATATATAAGAAACAAAGCACCCACGAACTTGTGTGATAAAGAGTGAAGTTTGTGCATAGTGAGGGAGTTGCTTGCTGAAACGATGCTGGATACTTGGTTGTTCCCTATCATAAGCTTCCCCTTTAGAGAAACAATGTCCATTTTTTATTAGGTGATTGTAGAAGTTTTCTTGAATTGCGAATCAGTGAACAATACACATGAAATTGCCTTTCCAGATGCTCAGTGTCTCATGTTTTGTGAATTGCTTAGGTTGCAAAATGAAACGGCAGCCAATGAAGTCCTTGCAAGCATTCAAAACTACTTCAGAGCACAACCTTTTGAATTTAGGGGTGCACAAATCATAACTGGGCCAGAGGAAGGTGTGTATGGATGGATAACAGCCAACTATTTAATGGGCAATTTCTTAGAGGTGTGTGGAAAAAACTGCATGCTTTTCTTTTCACTGTTTCTTTCTTACAAATGAGAAGTTTGAGAGGACGCGTCTGTTAAAACATCATAGCTATAACTTCCATTTTGCACTGAAATGTATAACAGGGTCTTTTTGTGGTAGTAATAGAACAAAGCAAACATAAATCAAATAATACGATGTTACAGGAATGTGATATGGCAAAGGTAAAATTGATCCACAAAACAGGGCTCTTCCCTAAAAGACATTAGGTGCCTTACCTAGAAACGGAAGTTGCATTGCTCTTAAATGCATTGGTATGTTAAGTGTGACAGGTGTTGATTGTCTTGACAGTGGTGCCAACTAGAGGTGTTTTCCTCTGCTTTTCTGTGACTTCCTCAGGTGGTTGCTGTCCCTGCAGCTCTACTGGCGAAGGATCTGCACAGCTTAGGGGGTGTCCAAATTGTTTGGCAGTGTTGGCTGACTTGTCTTAAGCAGACAAGACGGTTTGAAGCAGTGAAGATGGTTAAGTTGATGTGGCCAAATGTGCCTCAGCTGAGCCAGAAATCACTCATACACAGTTCATTCCAATACTGCTGAAAAGCTGCAGGCTATGAGCAGTGGGCTCTGATACCAACTGTCGTGTGCAGACAAAGTGATACCAATATAAAGATACTTACGCTGTCCTTGAACTCAGAATACGGTCAGGCAGGAGCCTTATAGCAGAGAGGGAGTCAAATGTGTTGAAAGATCCCTTTTTGTGTATAAATATTCAGTATCATTTCATTCCCAGTAAAAGTTGTACCAAGATGATCAGCAACTGCTCATCTGCATTCATGGCAGCAGTGTGCTGCCCTTAGCATTAACTGCACTTCTTCCAGATATTCTCACTAGG
Source organism: Oceanodroma leucorhoa (assembly GCA_030449065.1). Taxonomy (NCBI): domain Eukaryota; kingdom Metazoa; phylum Chordata; class Aves; order Procellariiformes; genus Oceanodroma; species Oceanodroma leucorhoa. The sequence continues at coordinate 2,840,961 of JASVER010000053.1, forward strand.
TTGAAAGAAATTTCAACCAACCCCCTGAGTATTGTTAGCTGTCCTGTTTGAATGGTTCCTGTTAGATCATGGCAATTAATAAGCAAGAATTAGTTGTTGGTGATCTGAGTGATAGCTCATGGTGAATGTGTTGTTGACTCTTGCAAAGCTAAACAAAATGGTATTGGAATCACAAGTTCTGGAAGAGTTTTTCTCACTGTGTGCATTTCATGCAACAAAAATGACATCATGAACTTCAGGGTGGTGTCAATCTTCTACCACATGAATTTTAATAATCCAAATATCAAATTCCATATGGCAGATCCATAAGGACTACTGAAGGGACTGCTAGATGCTGTGAAGCCAGTTTAGGATAGAGAGTTGTGTGAAGACCTACATGTGGAATATCACTAGTAGAAGACAGAAATTTTCACCATTCTTGTGCCAATGGGCTAAGAGTCAAATTCTGCTAGGGGCTGTTAATGGGAATCTTTCACTGTAGAATTTTCTTGTGAATATATTTGCTAGCCCATAAAGTTTTTTTCCCTTCCCTTTCATACCATCATGCTCAGTAAATAATACTACAGTAAATATTGAGCTAGATAATCACACAAAATCTGTATTCTGCACTGTGACTGTGTAGTTCAAATACAGAATTTGGGGGATGTTTTGGAAAAATGCCAGCTGAATGGATCAGATTTATTGCCACTGCAGTTTCAGTGAAAGGAATGTGCAGATTAGGGGACCTTGTTCTTTTGACTTTAGTGGAGCTTTCATTTGACTTTTCTGTGTTTTCCACTCTATTTTCACTCTCTTTTTCTGTGCGATCTCTTAATATTCTATTCCTTCAATAATTCTTCTTGCCTTGAAACAAGCAAATCTTCATACTATTTCCCAGATTTGTTCAATATCTTATGGGTATCTAGACTTCAATTCCCTGCATTCTAGTACAGATACTGATACGGCTAGTCCTGTGCTTTGATCATTGTGCTGTCCTCTGAGTTGAAAGCTACACTGTATTCCTTTTTCCATCTTTCAAGATCACTTCACTCTGTGAAAGTACATCCCTCTTATGTAAAAAACATCTGCATGTTTTCCTCAGAGCTAAGATTTTTTGGAAAGAGTGCAGGACAAAGAGGGAGGGGGAAATCTCAAAAAGTTAAGTAAAGAATAGAAAAGCTTGAAGGGAGAGCAAGCAGATTATAATTAGCCTTGTTTTTATTTTTACATGTAGAGAAACCTTTGGAGGACATGGGTCCGTCCTTACAGAAAAGAGACTATGGGTGCACTGGATCTTGGAGGAGCTTCCACTCAAATTTCATTTATCCCAGAGGACTCTCAGGAGAACTTCAATAGCACCTTGCAAGTGAAGTTGTATGGTTATAACTACAATGTCTACACTCACAGCTTCCAGTGCTATGGGAGAGATGAAGCTGAGAAAAGGCTTTTAGCGTTGCTGCTCCAGGTCTGTCTTTGCTATGTTGCTCTTGCTGTAATTGCCTGAGCAGGCTCTGAGGCTTGTGTCCACTTCCCTTTGGTGGAGTTTGGAGACCCCAGTAAGAGCTCTGTTGTGCTTAGTTGTGGACAAACACACTTAGGTTTTATACAAAGATCTTCATATTTGTTAAAAATTGGTGAGAGTTTTGTACCATTTGACAAAAAGGCCCAACTAGTCCTGTAAGTGTTTTGCTGATCTTGCCAATGATTTTCTGAGAAAGGAGTTTCTATGAATTACAGTGATCAGCAATGTTGTACTGATTAGCCATGACAGAGAACAAAAATACATGCATATGTGGTTTAAAAAGATTCCCATAGTTAATGTCAATTAGGTCTTTCTTGCTTTTGAGTAGCCTTTATTGTTTGAGGTTTTTTTGTTTTGTGGTTGGTTTGTTTGTTTTGTTTTTTCTTTCCAGAAATCAAACACCAGTTCCAGTGTGGATAATCCGTGTTATCCTCAGAATTATAATACTGCATTAACAATGAAGCACTTCTCTGGCAGCCTTTGTACACAGTCTCTAAGACCAGCAAATTACTACCCAAACCAGCTTGTGAACTTCCATGGAACGGGAGACCCAGGTCTGTGCCAGGAGATGGTTTCCTTATTGTTTGACTTCACTGCTTGCAGAGRCAGAGAAGACTGTCCATTTAATGGAATACATCAGCCAAAAGTTAAAGGGAATTTTGTGGTAGGTTTGCAAACACAGCATTTCTTTTTGAGCTTGCTTTTGATTTCTGTAGTTCTGAAAGTAACAGGCCTGTCATCTGCTCCTTTTCTACAGGCTTTCTCAGGATTCTACTATACAATTAATGCTTTGAATTTATCTGGGCACTTTTCCCTAGCTGACTTCAATTCAAGTATGTGGTTTTTCTGTTCACAGAGCTGGGCACAGGTAAGTGGGTTGTTTGGGTTTTTGTGGTGTTTTGTTTTGTTTTTTTCTTTTGTATCTGTAAAAGGGAGATATAAAAAGAATATGGACTGGACAGGTATTCAGAACTTTTCACAAGGTCTGTATCAACCTCAACATTTATTTTCCCCACTGTGCTTCAAACCATGTAGTATTTCTGGCATTCTTAAAACTTGGACTAGGTTCCGAAATTTCATTTCACGGTTTTAACCATGCTGTAAAGATGACATGGAAAATTTAGGAACCATAACATCCTCAATCTTTTATGTGCAGTTTTATGTTTATTTTCATTTTTTACCACATAAGGTGTATCACTGTCAGGGCCTTTCTTTTTCTAAATCTCCGTATCTAGTTGTCCACAACTTTACTTGGTGTTTCTGAGAAATGCTAATAAATTCTAATGAGAATACAAAGTATTCTCTAGTTATAAAAAACAAATGCTTTTGTTTTTCATAATGTACATGGTTTTAAAAAGCCTTTTGCTTTCAGCTCCAGTTTATGCTGCCTAAATTTGAAGAAATATATGCTAGATCCTACTGTTTTTCAGCCAATTTCATTTATTACTTGCTTGTACATGGTTACAACTTTGATGCAGAAACTTGGCCACAGATACATTTTCAAAAGGAGGTGAGTAATAATCATTTCCTCTTACTGTTATTTTAATCCAAAGAAGTTTAGAAGGAGGCAAAAGATACAGCAGCCTACAAAAATGTAACGGTTGTAAACAGCCTTTGTAAATGATTGTCAAATGTTTGGCATAAGACAAAGCCACTTTTCAAGCCTCAGTAGCAATTTCAGCCTGGTTCCAGGGATTGCAGCATTACTTGGAGATGCTGCCTAGATTCTTTTAAAGAGCTTTAAGAAAGGATCAAATAATTATGTTTTAAACCTTGCCCCAGTTTGTTGAAGCCGTGGCTTGCTCTAGACAGTGATCTGCCTGAAACACCTCGCCAGTCAAGGTCAGTTTCAGCTAACCCTGCTGAGCTGGACAGGAGAACTCCTGCTTTTCTGTCTGCTGGCAGAGCCTTGGGGGAACCGGCAGGGCTGATTTGTAGTCAGTGAGTGGTGATGAAGCAACTAGGGCAGTTTTCATCCTCAGCTGGCACATCCATCTGTGCCGTAGTCTGGCTCTCTGGAATAAGAATGTATACTGATGGGGTATTGGCTTTCAGTTGGCAGAGAGAGAAGGCTTACAACGTTTGTGTAATAGCTGCATTTCTCTCTTCCCTGACCTCAATTTTTCTCTTAAAAACCAGAGTACTTGGAACGAACTTGTATATATCCATTCTAAAGCTAGTGCTAAGAAATCTTTGCTTCCAAATCAGAAGGCATGGCCACTATCTAAGCCTGGCTGTTACATCAAGAAGCACGGTCCCCACAGTGCTCTGTGACTCCATCCTTTCCTCTCTGCCTCTGTACAGAGCCTTATTCTAAAACCTTGTCCCAGACTGTCTCTTAGTCTCCATACAGTTTGAAAATGCTTCAGCAGTTGCATGCAAAACCAACAAAAGAATAGGTTGTAGATCTTCATGGAGTATTCTTAAATGCAGGGTATGCTGGCAAGGTGTGAATGACAAATCGTAAGCAATGTTTTCTGAACAGTCATATCTATTACTGGTGCACTAAGGAATCAAGTAGGATTTTCTTGCCTTATTTTGTCCTCTGGTGGACAACCATTAGCAGCTCTGGAGGAGTGTCCAGATTTTAGCCCTTCTACCAGGAAGTCAGCATAGAGCTTACTTTGGGATCTTAATCTGGACCTGGTGGGGGGTGGATTTGTCTCGATATTTAAATATATCTTGTATTGTCCCCAGCAGATAGGAGTAGCCAAACACAGCAACATTTTTCTGTATTTAGCCAAGACCATAAACATACTGAGCAAAATAAAAACCCAAAAGGGTTTTTATTTGAAATTAATACCTTTTGTTATCTAGATTTTGCACTAGGGTAATCATGGAAACTCCAAAAGGAAAAAACTACATTCTCTTAATTAGATCTGCCCCTACTAAAATAATAAGATCTAATGTTAACTGATCAGCTAAGCTACGCCGGAGATAACAGCACAGTTTCTCCAGGAGTGGAGGGTAGGGGTTTTTTTGCCTATGCTAGGAGTATATTTCCTTTTAATTAATGAACACAACCAATGAAAAGAACCTTAACCCAGTGCTAAGATCTGGGCGAGATCTAGAGCTGGATGATTTGCAAAAGTTCTAAACCTCATAATGAGAGTTTTTCCCCTCTCTCAGCAATGAAGGACCACTTTGATCCATCTTACCTCTTTGCTCACTTCTCATATTCCAGTTCCTGTTGCTGTAGATTTTTTTTTTTTTTTATCAGTTAAGCAAAAGGTATTAGGATATACACAACTACAAAGGACTAAATATTATAGACCCTTATGGTCTATTACAACCAGTAGCTGACTGCTTAAAACTGTTCATTAAAGACATTAAATAATTTATTAAAGGTCATCCCTCAACTTCATCATTATGCTTTTTATACAAGAATAACCAAAGAGGTTTGGTTTCCCAAATTTGCTTTCCCAAATTTAAGCAAACTACTTACAGGCAGCTATTCAGGCAAAATCATCTCTGTAGTTGCAGAGTGGGATGACCTGTAATAAAGAGGGAAAGCCAAATGAGTTTGGGAGAGCTGGTTGGTTGTAAAAGAAAGCAACTTCAGCTTTGTCTGTCCTGTAGTATACCTTAGAACTACCTGGAGTGATTTGAAGGTGGTGCAGGCCCTTTGAAAAAGAAAGCAACCTATGCTAGAGTGTAAACCAAATATATATCTAGTAGCTGGCCCTCTAGGCTAGCCCTTGTTTAATGAGTTCCACTAATTTCTCTTGAAATGCCTCCCCCCCCTTATTTTTTCCACTCCGTTTAACAATAGATTTTTTTTTTTTCTTTTTTAGTTGTGGCTTGGTTTGTAGGAGGCACTGATGTGTACTTACATGTTTTATATAAATAGGCTAACCATTATTGGAGCCTGGGCATGTGGGAGGAGGACAAGGGACACTCTATCTTCACCCTTTGATCCTGTGCTTATCAAGTGGCAGGATGATGATTTAATGAAAAAGACAGTGGAAAATTGATAAACTCTGTTCAAAACTTTGGTTCAGGCACCAAAGCAGGAGGACCATGGATCAAATATAAACGTACCTCCTTTGCTTTTGTATCACCTGTTCCTAAGTAATTTTCCACTTATGTTTATTTTTTAAATTGAAGAGCCTAGTGCTGATTCATTTGCAGGCACAAAACCAACCATGGAACAAAAGATGATAAACAGAGTTCCAGCTTTGGGGACTTTACCCTGGCCTCCTCTTTGTCCATGTTGGTGGGACTCTTGGTGGGGTTTTTTGTTTGCTTGAACTAAGTAACATCCTAGGATTTGGCTAAGATGAGGGGCTAATTCTAGGAATTGGAACAGTAGTGCAGATTTTTATTTTTTTTTTTAAAGTGTGTTTCTTGCACAGAAAATCCCATAACTGGCTGTCTGCATATGTACCACACATCCTTGTACCCAGCCATCTAATACCTGTGTCTCACTTCTTTAGCCCAGTGACCAATTTTATTAGCATCCTCTGGAACTACAAAAAAAGGGTAATTTAAAATGGTCCTGTATCTTCTTTGTATAYTCCACTAAAGTTTTCTCCTTGCTAACTTAAAGGGCAGTTGCCAGCATCAGCAGTTGAGCTTTTGAAACCTCTTTTCTTTGACTGAAAAGTGCATGAGAATAGGACTCTTCTGTCTTTATTTCAGGTTGGTAACAGCAGTATAGCGTGGTCACTTGGTTACATGTTAAGCCTCACGAACATGATTCCAGCAGAAGGCAAGCTGATCCAATTACCTCTGAAACCTTCTTTGTTTGCTGGGCTCCTCGTCTTCCTCACAGCTACGGCATTGTTGTGTCTTCTCTTCCTTGTTTACTTGTGTATTGTATCACATAATCGGAAGAACATCAGTCGTGTTGAACATGTATTTATTCCAGAATGAATGAACTTTACTGAAGACAAAACAAAAATTTTATAGTGCTATTAAGTTAAGTAGGACTTTATTTTTGAAAAATGGAGGGCAAAATAAAGACAGGCAAAAAGACTTAAGGACCAGAAACATAAATAGAGAAAAAACACAAAGGAATCTGTGATATGGTAAATTGGAGTGCTTTTGAAGTATTTTGGCAATTGTTTGTCTGTAAAAGTAGTTTGTCCAGTGTGCAGCAGACAAAACAGAGCAGATATGTCACTTTGCTTGATAAGGGATTAATAGCCTTTTCCTGCCAGGTACGTATTATTTTTTTGTTCATTAACTCTGCGCTAACTGGTAAACTCAAGTGGTGATGGATTTGATCATGGTAGCGGTTGTTTTAAGATAAAATTAAACAAGTCAGTAGGAACTGTGGGAGGTGGAACATGGTAGCTGTTCTTGTGTGCAGTGCTGACACTAAAAGCCTCCAAATAATCTAATTTCTGAAACTGGAACAAGCACTGGCTAACTGGAACTGAAAGGAACAGCTGGGATAGAATTGTTTTTATTGCTGTTCCAAACTGAGTGATCCCCACCACATAAAGGTGTAATAAACTGCCAGCACCTCTCAGGACTTTCAAGCCTGTCTTAAAACTGAGCTATATCTTTTGGTACCATGGGGATCTGAAAATGCCTCTGCTATGGTACATAAGATTTGCTCTGAAGGTGGAACAAAATGCTTTCACGCTTTAGTAACTGAACCTAAATTTAAATGTCTCATAGTTGCCTCCAGAAGCCACTAGAGTTTTCAGTGTCCTTTTCTCTAACTTTCACAGAAATACTTTTTGTAGGTTCTCATACTGAAACACTGACTTGTATTACCCACATATTGTTGATCTTAGACAGTCACAGTCAGTACTGACTTGTCATGTACATTCAACTGTCTGGATAACAGTCTCAGCCCTGGGACCTTGGGGARCATTAACATGTTAAGCCCTTCATTCAAGGCCAAGAGGAATGGGAGCCAGTGTGCATGCCAGAAGAACCCCCTTTCTGTAGTGGGTTTGGGAACACATTGCTGGAGCTGCAGTCGTGGCTGTAGTACCTTGATCAGCCTTTCCATGGTCCTGGCCTCAGTGTTCCTTCAGCAGCACTGGGATCTACCTAGCAGATGCTTCTGTCAAATGCATTAACTCCAAAACTTCCCTGGAAGTGCTGCTGCCTTCATGCTCCAAAGAGCTGACTTCTTGAAAGCCCAGGTACTCTTCACCAAGCCTCTCATTTCCTTACACCGTAAGACTACAGTTTTACCCACTGTTTGAGGAGTTCTTCGTGGTCAGTGCCCCTTTTACCTGCCTGTCTTTTGTATAGCTTTGATCTTCTTCAGCTGGCTTCTGAAATAACCCTTGAAAAAGCCTCCTGCCACATCATCTGCCATTTCTTCCCTTTGTACACTGTTTCTGTTAATTCCTCTTAATATTGCTGTAACATGATCTGTGAAGCTGCAAGGGGAATACATCTGAAGGGCCTTAGAGTTAGCAGAAAGAAGGGATTGTTGTACTGTTCAGGACCTGCAAGAGGAGAAAAGAGCATCTCTGCTTCACTTCCCTCCTCCCCTTCTACCATCTCCTTTCACCCAGATACAGAACCTACGTGGAGCTCCATATTTCCCCAAATGTCCTACAAATAGCTGCTGTCAATCACTTTAATACATTCTTTCCTCTCCATCTTCTCAGGATTGCTTCCCCCTGTGTGTTAGATTCCCTTGCTTGCATCTTTCCTCTCTGAAGGGATGGTTACTCCTTTCATGCATGGAGTTTTTCGGCGTGAGAAAGTAAAAACTAAAAGGGAGATTGCCGTATTCAACTCCTATTGCTAACAGGCTAAAGCCTGTGAGGCTGTGTGAGTAATGGTTTCCACACGTGTGTTGCATGTAAGAATCTACTTGTTGATGCATATACTCAAAAGTCAAGCTAACATTGGATTATGAATTCCAATGGCACATAATGTGTTTTCTATCCCAACTTAATCTATTCCCCGTATTGATTAGGTTGTGAGATAAGAGAACAGTGGCCAGTATTTTTACCCGTGAATAATATTTTCCATTTCTGTCTTTTGTTTCTGTATCACTTTCTTACTTTCAGGTTTGGTTGTGGGGTTGGGGTTTTGTTTTTCACAGTCTGATAGGTGATTTGAAAGGAACTAAATATCTTTTTAAATGGAAAAAAGAAAAAAAAAAAAAAAGGAAAAAAAGAAAAAAGTTAGTGATTTTTCAAGAGGATCAGCAGGGAGGGCTTTGTCCCTTCTCTGTTGGTATATTACTACGGCCTGTCAGTCTTACTGGAGTAGCACTACTTAAAATAAGGCAGAAGGTATTACAAGATGATGAAGTGCTCTGTGGCACCCAACTTACATCTGATAAAACATAAAATTTACTTCAGAATGCACAGACATCACAGAGGTTGGCATGAGATAAAAACTTTGTCTTTTGTGTGATGGATCTGGAACTGCAATTAAGGGTAAAAAAAGAGACAGCTGCATGACAGCATTAAAGTGTTTTTTTCAGTTGCCAAATTTCTGTGGAAAATGGTATTCTGGAATATTTATTTGCCCCACAAAACCTTTGCTTTGTTTGTGAATGGCAAGGCCATTCAGACGTGGTTTTGCACAAATGGAACATGCTTGGAAGTTAGTCTCCTTAGAGTTGGCAGCTAAAGAACAAGTAAATTTGTTCAAAAATCGTTTGGACTTCCAGATGTACTTGGATAGAGCCAGTATCTGATCAAAGAATGCCTTTGGGCAATGGGGATGGTAATGGCTTCAGTAACCACGGCTAAATCCTCCCCCAAGTGTCGAGTCAACCAGATCAACGGGTATAACGTTGTCCTGTCATGTAGAACTGGTCTCTGGGAGAGCCAGCAAAGTCAACAACATTTGGGAATGTGTACAAACTATAGGTTATTTATCTTTTTATACTCTTTACTGCCTGCTTATGAAGATTAATAAAATTAAGTTGTGAAAAGCTAAGCCAAGTGTACTTTCTATTTTTTTTTTTTCCCCAATACCAATACTTTTATCCTGGTAGACAATTTATTCTTATCAGAGGGATAGAAAATCTCTGAAATGCTTTCGTGGGGGATGGAAATTTGCATGCTGCAAAACTGATGCTGCGAAATTCTGGAGTGGACAGTGCTCCTTATCTCCACAATCCATATTCTCAGCAAGGAAACCCTGGTGGTTAAAACAAAGCCACTTTTCTGATTTTTTTTTTTTTTTTAATATGTACACAACATACATAAACACATATAAACAACTTCTATTAACATTTTACTCAGGGACACCGACACTTTCTTGGGCTTCTTTCAGGTTCACTGCCATAATGTTGATTTGAAAGCTTCTGTGCCAAAAAACAGTCGATCAAGATACAGATTGGTTAGAAAAAGAACTGTTGGGCTTTGGGAACTGTCGGCCAGGGACAGGATTATGTAATATGAAAAACCTCATCTATGGAGAAGCACCAAGAAATTAATCCACCAGAAGAAATAGATGAGAAATGAAATGCATATGGATGTTTCTGAAGGAGGGGGAAAAGTGACAAACTTCTTGTAAAGCAATATGCAAACTTGGCAGAAGCAAGCAGTAACCTGTACTGCATGGCATAATTCAGCATTGGTAAGATCAGTTAAGAGGACAGAAAAGTAAAGAATGCTGAGTATGATAGTCGTTCATACCCCAGTTTGGGGAGTTTTTATTTGATTTTAAAATTCAATTATGTTTATAATAATTATATTTTAATTATAAAATATAATAAAATTTTATTATAAAATATAATTATTATTTTTTAAATTCAATTTTTTAATAATAATTCAGTTATTTCAGGAACCATGTATGTTCACTTGGATGGCAGTGAAGACTGTGTGTCACAAAAAGTGCTCACCTATACTTAAGTTATGAGTGGTTTTCTGCATAGTAAGAGGAAAGCAGTATCTAGTTACTTGTTAAGCAACATTTGTGCAGCCCTAGTGTATGTTTTTATAAGTGTATTCATGGGAGAAAATGTTTTTAAACTTTAAGCCCTGAATTGTTTTCAGTGTTTGATGCTAAGGCACAGCCCAAGTTTGGTGTTTTTTATGATGCGTCTTCCAGTTATTTATGATCTTAACAGACGCAGAAATGCACGCATGCAAGTTACAGTTAGGTAGAACAGATGCAACCCTCACATACTCAGTGAGTCATCAATGCAGTCACTAGTGACATTTGAGTCTCTCTGCGATAAAAAACGCAAAGGTCATTAAAAAGACCAAGATTTTAGGTAACCTCCCTTCCTTCCTCTTAAGCAGTACTGGAGAGTAATGTTAGATCAAATGAAGAAAATGAAAAATACTGGTTTTCCAAATCACTGCAAGATGGAAGGATCCAAAAGCTATCATCTACTGACTTGACCTAGAACATGTTGTTTAAAAGTAACTGGTTTAATACATGTATTAATATATTACTGTTGTAAAGCACAGTAAAACAATATTGCTATAATGGTGTTCTGGTTGGGACTTTCAAAAATACCTGATGGAGTTAAGTGCTCATTAAGATTTTAATGATCCATTCGCTGGACACTTGCCTAAAATAACTGCACCATTTAAAATTGCTTAAGTGCATTTTTTACTTGCTCTCTTTTGTTATAAAGGCAAGACTGTACAAACAATAAACACTGTGCTTTAGACAACTAAATTGGGATGTTTCATTCCACTGTTGACAGAAGAGTCAGAAGAATGAAGGTCAGACCTATGTTCCAGCGGTGCTCTGCAGTACGTTTTGCTTACACTTTGCTAGTCTGAAAGCTCCTCTTCTCACAGCAAATGTTTTGGCTGACATTTATGTGAGTGAAAATCCTGCAAATCGCGATCCGCATGCRTGTCAGTATCTCGATGCATGTACATCAAAGCCAGCCCAGTGAGCTGACAGTCGCCCATGGAGCTGTTCTGCCATGCCCCRATGGTCCGCAGGGCCCCTAACCGCCCACCTTCTCTCGGCAGCAGCGCTGCTTGGCAGAGCAGCAGAACAGCGAGGGCTGCGCGGAGCTCCGGGTAAAACTCCGGGCTGGGCTCCTGCAGCGCTGTGAGAATGCTCTTTGGCCGGTCGTCCCGTGGAACGTCTCCACCCAGCACACCGTCTCTGCAGCTCTGCTCGAGGTTGGAAAGGTCCGTCCTGTATGCACTGCAGAGCTCTCTAGGAAATGCCATGCATGTGGCAATAGGTACCGAGCAATAAAATAAGCACAGTCCTGTGCTTGTCTCTGGAGCTCGGCRGTAACACGGCCCAAGAACAGAACGAACATGTTCTTCTGGCAGCACGCGTGTGCACCTGTGACTCCAGCGCTAGCACGATGCCTTGTGCCACAGGCAGTGCAAAGTGACTCACCACTGACACCACAAGCCASACACTCCACTGCTGCACAAAGAGTGCTACCTGTCCCTCTGTACTGCCGTGTGGGTAATGTGGAGTCCATTAAATGTTCCTTTTGTTTGCCTGTTTTCAAACCACGAACTTTTCACCTGAATTATAATGCTSGTTCTACCCTAAAAGTTTGTTCTGAACATGTACTCCTGTCTCCTTCCCAAGCCCATTTTGGATTTTTTCTGTTGTACCCAGACTACCACCTTGCGTATTGCCAAGCTGCTCTTTCACATCAGGGGCCAGTTCTGCACCGTGATATGAAAAACTATGCACAATCCCGGTGATTTTTTACTCATCCCCTCATTAAAATGTTCCGCCTTTCGAAGAGACAGATAATTTTAACAAACTGTCTCAGAGCGCGTTGGTTGTGCTCTGCCCACTCTCCCCTGAGCTCAAACACAAGCAGCTCACCAGCTTTGCCACAGCACAGACACGGCCTCTGCATTTGCTCTCCTCTCCACCGGGCCGCTCTCTCACGGGGGCTGGAACCAACACCGCCCCCTTGCCCGCGGTCCGCAGCACCGAGGCTGTCCTACCCCCCCGAGCTGGGGAGGAACCGCAGCTCGCTGACTCSAGAGAGCGGGACCGGCTTCGGGCACCGCCTGCTCCCCCTCACCCACCGGCAGCCAGGTCCCGCTCCCGCCCGGCCGCCCGCCACCACGCATGCGCACGGCGGAGACGACGGCGACCACACATCCCTCCCGCATGCGCATATAGAAGCACGCCTGCCGCCTCCACGCCGCTCCTTGGAGCGCATGCGTACTGACACGCCGCCGGCCCCCCGTCGCCGCCGCACGGGGAAGGTGCCCTGCGCACGCGCACTCGGCCAGGCGGCAGGCTGGCCCCGCCTCCGCCCATGCGCAGTCGCGGCTCAGAGGCGGTTTCCGGCCGCCGCCGGGGCCACCCCTCCCTTTCTGCTCGCGGGCGGCCATCATGGTACGTGCGGGCGGCCGGCGCCTCCGTGGCCCGGCGCCCCGGGGGTCTCCCCGCGTCCTGCCTCCCTGCCCGTACCGTCCCGCCTGTGTCTCCCTGCGCCTGGCCGGGCGGCGGAGGAGCCGAGCGGCGGGGGGGAAGGCCGCGGCCGCCTCACCCGTGCTGGGCTGGGGCCGGGCCTCGGGCCCCGGCCCCGCGTGCGGCCGCTGGGCGGGCGCGGCTGGGGGTCGGGCGGGGCCGCGTTCGGAGGGCAGCGCCTGGCACGGTCGGAGCCGGCGCGTCCGCCCCTGGCTCTTCGCGGCCCGCGGGGCTCTGCTTCTCCCCGGTGGCTCTTCCTCCGCCTGCCTGCGGCCTCCACGCGGGGCCAGGGCCGGCAAAAAGTAGTTGAGGGCGTTACCGTGGGCCCTTTGGTCAAGTGAAGGGATTTTGTGCACTTCGAAAGCTTGGGAAGCCGTTTTGAAGGCTGTGAGAGCCTTGAATCTCACAGTGGCCTTGGGTATATTCTCGCCTAACCCCTGTCAATTCTTCCTGCTCCCAGGTGTTCAAACGCTTTGTCGAGATTGGCAGAGTTGCCTTCATTTCCTTCGGGCCACATGCTGGCAAGTTGGTGGCCATTGTGGATGTTATTGACCAAAATAGGGTAAGCTATGAGTGCTGTACCTTTATTTTCCCCTTTCTGCCTTAACAGAAGCATGTACACTAAGATAGAGTGTATCAATTTTGAAGGAAATTTTCTGTGAATAGATTTTTCAAAGAAATAAACGATTAACAAGAAGATGGACTTTAACAGCTGTTGTTGTATTTGAAACTTTCAGTAGCAAGCTTTTTTCACTGGCAAGTGATATATCCCCTTTCTGCTATGTTTCCTAGGAGTAGAAGTGGACAAGTGATGTCAGTTGGAGTCTAAAACATAACAATGGAATGGCATTAATGTATGTTTAAAGCAAATGTTTGGGCTAGCGGATTCTTTTTGCTTAATGTTCCTGAAAAAGATGTAAAACAAAGAAAGATGAAGTATGTCATCTTAGTTCTGTGTGCTTTTTTTTAAAGTTCAGTTTGGTTTTTTTTCCAAAGAAAAGATGGGCCTTTAAAATTCTTTCTGTAAAGCTTGGGTTGTATATTGAAGACTTCACAATCTCGGGTTTTGTCTGCATAACATTTATTTCAATTTTGGGCCATTTTGTCAAGATACTGCTCATACATTATTAGGAAGCTGCTGTCTAAATCAAGTATGATGGAAAAACTGCTACAAAACCCCCACATTCGATTTCCTTTTTCAGGCACTAGTTGATGGCCCCTGCAGTGGTGTCAGAAGGCAGGCTATGCCCTTCAAGTGCATGCAGCTGACTGACTTTGTTCTCAAGTTCCCACACAGGTGAGTTGTTGGCATTTTTTTGACCTGTGTAAAAAAACATCTGTCACTTGATGACTGAATTATATGATCTGATGCTTGCTAAATCTATAAAGTTCATATAACATTAAGTCAATGGATTAACGTGCGCATAGTAGAAATTTGGCAGACCGTGTTATCATAGCTGAATACATTCAAGTTTTCATTACGAATACTGGCTGATAGCTGCTGTTCAGGAGCAAAGGAAATAGCACACTGGCCTAGGCAACTTGCAGATAGTTGTGGGTTGCAGTAAATACTGTACAGTTGCAGTAAATACTGTGCAGCTTTGCTTTTGCTACGGCTTAAGATCGCCTTCAGACATTAAATATGTTCCCTGCCTACAGAACTACACCAGAATTGCAGGAGGCTGAGATCACTCTATTCTCTTCAGCTTAGTTACTATATTAGTTTGTGTAATTTAGAAACACAAATTGCTGCATTTCTGATTCTGAAGCAGTGCTAGGAATAGTGCGTGAGTATGCCCCTTGTCAGTCCTAGCAAAGCATTTACACAACAAAATGTTAATTAGGCCACAGAGATGTATGTGGCATTGACTTAAAGTAAATGTCTGAAGTAATGTAGAAACGTGATCTTCCCCTGTATGAAATTTGATGGGCCAGCATCAGAGAGAACCTTTTTTTAATAAAGACTGTGAATATAATTTTGTGACTGTTCTAATGCAGTGCTCGTCAGAAGTGTGTGCGACTTGCTTGGGAGAAGGAAAATATAAATGAAAAATGGGCAGCGACAAGATGGGCAAAGAAGATTGAAGCCCGAGAAAAGGTACAGTTTTTCACTAGATGAGTAATACATGTTATATTGCTTCTGCTTATTAAAATTATGTGCAATCTAATAAACTATGTGTTTTCAATTGCAGGCTAAGTTTAAAGATAGACAAGCCATAGATTTTTAAAAGTTGCTATCGATCAGCTTCAACTTCTTGTATTTTAACAGTAAATGTGGTTTTGTTCAGTCATTTTTATAACCACTTCTTTTCCTGCACCATCCCTTCCCAGCAAAGGCCTTAAATAGTGAACTAGTTCCAGATGTGCAGCTAAACCTAATTTGGAGATGATCAGAGTTACTTGTGGAATGCTTTGAAACAGAGTTTTACTACTTGCATATGTATATATCAGAGTTTCATGACTGATTCTTTTCAAACAGAAAGCCAAAATGACTGACTTTGATCGCTACAAGGTTATGAAAGCAAAGAAAATGGTAAGTGTGTCTCTCTTCTTTATGGGGTTAATGCTTGTAGCTTTCACTTTAGAGCCACATACAGATGTTAGTAGCCTTACTTTTGTAGCTGGCTTGGGTTAGGGAGTGACACGAAGTATGTGAATGCCTTGATTTTTTCATGCTTCTTTGGCCACCACTTTCTCTTCAGTGGTGGATTAAACTTAAACCCACATGATCTGTGTGTCAGTCCTCCAAGTTATAGCTGAGGAAGGAATTACCTGCTGATGAAATCAGATATTCTTGATGGGTTACTGTTAGTATTTCATTCTATAATGAAAGTCATTACACATGAAATACTGGGGTGTCCAAGTTACCAGCCAGAATGATGTTGTCCACTTGGTAGATCACAACAGTTTTAGGTGGAATTTGACATTTTAAATGTAATACATGGTAAATCTTTTGACTATATAATATAAATATAATTGGTTAGCAAAGGGCAGAATCTAAAAGCTTAGAATTTAAATTAAGGCAGAGTATTTGAGCTGTTGCTGTTTTCATTCTGATGAATAGTAAACATTTACCTTCTTTTACAGAGAAATCGGATCATCAAGCATGAAATGAAGAAGCTCCAGAAGATGTCTTCTAAAAAAGGCAAGAAGCCAGAGAAGTCAGAAAAGTCAGACAAGGCGCAGAAGTCAGAGAAGGTGCAGAAGGCACAGAAGGCACAGAAATAAAATGAACTTCTAGTTGTGTATGACTTTGTCCTTGTTCTGATTCTTTAGAATTAACAAAAGGTTAAACATCTGATTTAAATTGTAATCATAAGTTCACTTTTGCTTCTGACCAAGAATTGTTGTCTGTCTCATTTGTTAATGTCCAAGTGTTGGGTTCTAATGTTTCCCAGGAACACACAGAAATGTGTTTGTCACGTTCTGTGAAGTTGACCGTACAGGCTATGCTCAGTAATCTATACCCAATGCCAGTTGAGATATTTGCATACCCAGTTATTTGAAGTAGGTCGGATCCTGACATTTTAAAGCAGTCTGCTGTTGAAATGGTTGGGAATGAACAAAATTACTTGCACAGTCTTGAGTGTGAAAGATGAGAAATAATCAACTACGCTAATTTTTCTGTATAAATTAAGGCATAACCTGAAAGTATGTGTTCTGGTTAAAATATAAGTATGTCAGTGTTTGAAAGACTGACAAATTGCTGTTCAAACACTTATTTTCTAAAAAACTTACACCATTCTTTAAGTGGTGACCTGGAATACTTACATACTTCAGATGTCTAACACCACAGTTGTCCTGTAAGCGCAGCTGCAACAGTTAGTGATATATTAACAAGATGGAAATTGGTGACTTGTGTTTAAGCATGCTTGCTTTCAGAATGTTTAAAGTTAAGAATTTATGTCAAGACCTGAGCCTAATTACAGTTCCTTAAACTATGCGGCATATAATTCCTGCTTTTTAATCAAAACCATTAAGTAAGAGGGGGCATGACCGAAAAATGACTCAATCCATCTGAAGCACTGAAGTGCTTGATTTAGTCTTTGCACTATAAAATTATGTTTACATATCTCAATTGTCAGCATCCATCTTTTCCTGTGTTTTCTCCTGTGTAGTTTGTTGGCAGGGGATATATTTTCTTCATATTGAATGAAGAAATTGTGGAAGTCTGAGATCTCTGGTAATTGAAAAACAAATTATTTTTACAGTCACATATAAAATGGAGGAGGGAGTATATATTTTAAAAAATGAAGGTTGTCAGACCTTTAAATATATTGTCAAATATATACTCAAATATATATTGTCAAATACACTGATAAGCATGTGCTTTGACAAATGTGTRCTTTTGAGTAGTTACATGGCTAGTGTTGCTTATTTCGGCCAGAATTAGGTATCTGCATGCTCAGACACTTAAAACTATACAATGTTGTCTTGAGCTATTTATATGCCCTTGGAAATTGAGTTTAAGCACATGGTTGRTACGAAAGGATGTAACGGCTAAGAAAAAAAAAACCTAGAAATAATGCAAGTTGGAATTAAAACCCATATTCAAGCATCTGGAGATCTTGATTTTAAATTGGATYTTGAAGTGATTAAATCCACCTACTCTGAAGCTCTTAACTTGAAAGGTAATCAACCTGGAAGTCCCTTAAGGTGAAAGAGTTGTTCCTTGGGGTTGTTTTGGGTTTTTTATGTACTACTGTTAAGCTCAGTTAAATAAGACTGGGGAAAAATCAGCAAAAGTGCCTGTAGAGAAAATAGATGTGCCTTCAATCATAATGAGCTCACAAATGCTTTTTCTGCATTATTTGCTCGTTTTTAAAGGTACTTGCTTTCAAAGAACAGCTTTGCCTATGACTGCAGCAATTTATCAAGTGTTCTCATTCCCACCAGTACCATTCGGCAGCTACTGAGGTATCTGAAACATTTCCATGATACAAAGTGTGCTGTAACCTGCCAAGCTGCCTAGCAGCTGTTATTTTCCTGAAGAGGAGCCTTGTAAGGGTGCAGAACATGCCTAGAGGGAGGGCTGCCTACCTGTGGGGCAGCTGTGTCTGCCCTAGCTCTGCACCACGGGGAGGGATGGGCTGGTGGAGGGGGCACTGAAGGTTCAGGCGCTGTTGGGGAGAGGGAGGGTTATGTGCACCGTGTCTGCCATCAAGGGCTTCTGTGAAAGTACCACTTTTTTACAGTTCGGAGGAAAGGGGAGAAGAAAAACAGCAGAATATCCCAGTCTTTGGCACCTGCGCTGTGTCTTTCTGACGGCATGTTCCACGTGAGCAGCATCTGGTGCTCCTTTTAGCAACTCATGAAACCTCTGAAACCTTCTGCAGCTCTGTATCGTTGGTAGTCTGTCTTCCATCCAGTCCATGAGTGTTGTGCCATCTGTGCTGGTTTGTCCTTTTGAAGCTACGGGGATACAGAGAACTACAGCAGCTCGGTTGTTTCCGAAGGTTGCCACGCGATGGCAACGTTACCTCTTTACAAGGTTGTTCCTAAGGCCTCCGCAAACCAGGCAACTGTGCTGCCTTTCCGTGCAAGGAACAGTGCCAAACAAAGGGGATGGCACAAACATCTGAGAGCAATGGACATGCTTATCCGATTCTTTATTTTGCCTTTATAGGTGACTAAAATGTACTTTGCTGGACGAAGGATGTACTTCTTTAATTTACTTTGTGGAGCTTAGTSTAAAGAAATAGGACCTGCTGTTTAGAAAAGGCTTAAAGTGAAGTCCCAGTGTTTCTTTTCTCAGCTTATTTCACGCAGAACATGTAGGGGGCTTGCTGGGGGCAGAGGGGGGAATGTACCCTATCCCAGTTTACTCCCGAGATCAGCAGATAATTGCYGTACTTCTAAACCGATACCAAGGTTGGCAAACCCAGTCCTAATCTCCGTGCTGCAAAGTCTGGGAGACATGAGCAATTCTAGGAGTAGGATTGGACCCCTTAGCATAATCTGTAGTTAAAAGGTGTAAAATCTGCTGTTAACTGTGAACCAACTACAGTTCTGGGCCATGTGATTTGCTGGTGATGCATATTTMTTTCTTCTTCTTCAAAAAAGGGTATATTTAAGTGCTTTTGGTTCTTGTCTAAACATGTTGGTTGGACTCGATGATCTTAGAGGTCTTTTCCAACCTTAATGATTCTATGATTCTATGATTCTATGTCTGTTGCTGTGTTTGGCATTTGAATGTGTTTCAAATGCTTTTTGAGATGTAAKAGACCTGAAGGAGGAATCTCTGGATTTACTGATCTTCCTGATTCTCAGATACTAGTATTCAGACTGTCCTTCTGTCAAGGTTTGCTTTGCTTGGTGACCATGACATTTTCAAATCATTTGGTCTTGTAGTTACCTATATGTTAGTAGTAGATAATACTGTCTGTTCTGAACTACTGCGCCACTGATGCTAACCATGGATTTGTGGCAAATCTGGTCCGGATTACAGCTGGGTTTCTTCTGTTTATTTTGTCTTGCTTCATTTGTAGTGCCCCTTAAATGTTTCCAGCCCTGCATGTTTCTCTCCCCCTGCCYACGTTGATAAGGTGTCTCTGAAAACTCCACGTGCCTGCCTTTCATCGAGATGAAAAGATGCTAATTTCTATTCACAGCATTATTGGTATATGAGTAAGTACAGCTTACAGGCAAGAAGTGGTAAGTGGAGCAAATTATGTGGATGGCTGTGTGGTGTGGGCTCTGCTCATTTCAGGTCTTCAGCTTTTGGTTTTTCCTTTGTATAATTTCTGTTTGTGTTTTTTTTTTTTTTTAATTTGGAAATAGTTTTTAATGTTTTGAGCTTGAAGTTGCACATGCTATTGTCGCACTCAGGTACTTTGGAGTTTATACCGGGATTTCCTTCTCTGAAGCAGAAAGATCTGCTTTTACCTGTTTAAGCACTGCATCCGAAGTTGTGCTGAAGTACTGCAGTTCTTGTCCCTGCCTTGACACAGGCAGTGGCCCTGTGGACACTGGTGATGGATACTGATGGATACTCTTTTTCCCTGAACTCGTAACAGGCTTCATTCTTGGATGCTGTGCAGCCTCCAGCTCATAGTGTCCTTAAGTGGGAATTTGGCCCAACCTTCACTTTGTGCAGCTGACCCACATCATATTCGTGTTTTAAGTAAATGAAGAGTCAGTCATTTTTTACTCACCTCACTTTCAGCAATCATAAGCCAGTCCGAGCGATCTCCAGGTAAGTCTTTGTAGCAAACTCTCCCTCCTCCCCCAAAAGCTTTCAGACCACTATGTGCATCCGAATTAGAGAAGTCTTCCGCCTGCAGTCAGCTRTTTGTGCTGATCACCAGCCTAGAAATTATGCCATTGCCACCAGCACAGAGCCACTTCCTCCTTCATGAGAGGCATTGACCTAGTYCTTATTACAGAGGAAGTACTTCTTAACATTTCCCCAGTGGTCTCCTGGTACGAGGGTATTTTTCAGGATATTTTGTTCTGTARCTGCTTGGGAGCATCGCTCCTTGCATATTGTGAGGAGAGGCCCTGACCTGCTCATCATGGCCCTCAGCAGAGCGGAGCTCTTCCCTCACGTCTCCTTTGGGCTGCTTGTGGAGCGCGGATGGTGTTTCGGGGCACTGTGCCGCTGATAAAGGTTTATATGGCAGGATCTCGTCAGGAAGTTCTGCTTTGATGAAAATGATAGATGCTTTGAAAAAGTAACAGTGTTCATATTTAAGTAGCATTAAAGAATATTATCTTTGAGATCAGCTGGAGCTTTACCTAAGGACACCCAGTGGGAGAGCACAACATTTGGATATTTTTCACAATAACTCAACAGTCAAGGCTTTTTAAAGCCACTGTTTGAACCTCATATTTACAAAAGCCATCAAACAAAAGAAGGGGCCATTGCTAGCTGTGTTATTGCAGTCAGATGCTGTATAAAGGTGATCTAAAGAAAGGATGGGAAATAGGCTTGCAGGCTTTTTCCTTTCCTTCCTTCTCCCTGGAGCCCCTGAATAAAGGGATTTTGTTGTTGTTGTTGTTTTTCTTTTATTTCTACTGCTTGTCTCATTCGCATTGCACATGTGAGTCTTAGCTCACCCTGGAAGTCTCTGTGGATAATGGAAAAAAATCAGTGTTTATGGCATAATGAAGTAAATTAAGTCTGACTAGCTGAAAGTGGCATCATTTTTGCTCTGGTTGCTTGAAGCATATTTCAAGGTCCAGGGGGAAGTGGGCAAGCTGCTGCTGTCGGCGATGCATGCAGGTCCTCATCCCAGATGTGAACAGGCTGCCTCAACTCCCAGCCACATCAGCGTGACCTTGGAAGGAAAGATGTTCACGCAGTGGATATGCCTGGCCTCTGCTGGCCGTGTCACAGTTCTGCTTGAGTGGGAGGCAGGTGTCAGGGCACACGGGATAGAAACCAGGAGATGTGGGGGTTGGTCTGCTTCTCCAACCTGTAACTTCACATGAAGCAGGGCACGGTCCCTGTCACAGCAGAGTGATGTGGTCCTCTGGCTCCCTTCGCTCTCCCCAATCCCCCCTGCTCACCGGGCGGTTTGGGGTTGCTCTTCAGAAGGCAAAAGTATGCATAAATCAGTTGACACGTGGGAATGACCACTTGGTCGTGGCTGCACTAACCTTTCTCACTGGCACCGCACTGCGCTAGACTTTGCCGGCAGCCCCGTTGGGAGCATGAGCAGCGCTGTGCTGGGTCAGACCAGYGGTCTGTCTAACCCCGGCCCTGGTCTCTGACGCTGCCGATGGGAGATGCCGCGTAGGGAGAGGACGTGAGTTTAGTCCCTCCCCTTGCAGTTCCCCAGCGTCTACAATAGCAGGATTAGAGGTGCTAGAGGATACACTCCTGCCCATTCCCCTTAGTATTTCTTTTAGACCTGCTGCCTGTGAATTTGTTCAATCGTTTGCGTCTGCTCACACTACCTCCCTCCACAGTCTTGTAACATACTCCAGAAATTCACTGCTGCTGTGTAGAAGACTGCTATTTAGTGTTTTAAACCAGCCTCCTACCATGAGGACTAACTAGTGTTTGAGACAGGAGCTACTAACGAGCCCCATCATGTGGCGTGGCAGACATTCTTGCCAGCTGTAAGCTTGGAGATAATGGCGAGAAAATGTTATTTCACAAAGGAGTCCATGGAAAGGAGGTGAGTTACCATGTGTTCTCATTCAGAGTGCCATGACTTGGTATTTGGAGGACCATCAGAGTCACCATTAGAGTCATCAACATGGGCAGTTGTTCATAGGACAATTGTTCCAGTGGGAGACTTAAAAGCACTCACATACTGCATGGTGCAAAATGCTTTCTAGCATCCTATTGCAAAGCTGAGGTTGTGGGCAGAAGAAAGTCCCAATGCCATGCCCCAGGATGAGAGTGCCCAGGGTCACAGGCACTGCCAACAGCCCTGGGTCACTGCTCAGGCAGGGGATTTGGTGTCCTTATGGTCCTTCAAAGGGGACGTACAGCTTGGAGCAAGGTAGCCCCTGACAATATGGCCTTTCTTTCTGACCATCTGAGGCTCGTTTTTACTCAAAGCCTGCGCGGAGCTCAGCTCCAGGGCTATTGCTTTGTATCATTAGGAGATGATGCAGAGCAATCCCTGGGAGCGTGGACAGGACAAATGCTCCAAGGCTTCGAGATCCCCCCTCTCCTCTTCTACACTGCTCTGCTGGGGTGTGACAGAGGTTTCCAGCCCACTCCCTCTCCTGTCTGAAAGTTTCCAGAACTTAATTCCTCTGATTATTAGAAACTTTTTAATTGCCAACCTAAATTTATTCATGACCAATTTATAACCAGGAGGCTCCACTCCTTGGTTCTGTAACTGCAGGGCTGTCAGGAAAGATTCACGAGCCCATATGTTGGTCAGGTCCTATTTTCAGCAGCCACAATTCAAAGCTTTCAGATTAAATATTGCCTGATTATTCCATGTGTTAATGCATACATTTTCTCCCGTCCTACCGTCATGGTGACAGAGGACTTTCCCTAATGCAAGGTATATAAATACAGCGTCTTTGTGGACCCAACTCAAGCATATGCCAATAACTCCTTCCAGGAAAAGAAGCAGATTGCTTCTGTCTTGTTTTCTCTCTCTTTTTTTTTGGGGGGGGGGAAATGTTCTGCGCATCAGCTTGTGTTCATTTTTTCCTTGTTTCTGTCCGATCCTGCAGGTTAGAGCTGGACATTTGCTGAAATGCTCTGAGGGAAACGAAGTCATATTTTAGCTTGATGGCCCCTGGGCTTGGGACACCGGTGCATCCGCAGTGAATCCAGGAGGGCAGGCTCTGTCCTCAGCGTCTGGCCTGTTCATGTGCAGAGGTAGGAAGTGAGTTTTCTGTCTCTGGAAAGGTCTCGGAGAGAGCCACAGTCACGTTCTGCAGGGAACCAGGGCACGCAGCACCCACGCAAACCACACCAGTCGCGTGCTAACGTGAGTCGCAGGCAGCCCCGCTCTGTGCTCCCGCCTGGCACCATCCGCGCTCCCTTTCAGGCTTCCTCAAAGTCGTCCGACTGCAGTTTTAGGCCACGTGCAGAGCTGTGGATGGTGCAGGAAAACCTGCGTTCACCCTGGCCCTGCCTGCGAGGTGCGAGAGCAGGCGGGGAGGAGCTGGGCTGTCCCCTGCAAAGCCTCACTGCGGCTCCTCGCCTCTCCCAAAGCACCTCCCGAGTAAGGTGAGCTTGGACAACTCCTGCTCAAGAGGCCAAGGGAATGAGCCGAGCAGCTCTCTGAACCACCAACTCTAATTCTTAGCCTCTCTAAGCCCAAATAATTTGAGCAGTGATTTTGCAACTGTTCAGGATTTTTTTTCTGTGATGCTACACACAGTTTCCAGTGGAGTTTTCCCAGCCTTGTCTGTGGCTTTTCCTAGCCACCTGCTATGAATGTGGTAGCACGGGTGGATGGCTAAACAAAGTCTTTGTCAAGACGGAGCGAGGAGCGAAGAGTGTAACGATCGCCAGCTAATGTGGTTTCATGGTCAAACTTGTTACCTTCCTGAGGACACCACGGCATCTGTGCTGGCAGGGCACATTTGGGTGTCTCCAAGGCAACGGACGCAGAACCATATGCCATTTTGATTTTGAAAGTAGTATAATTTAGAGAGACTACTTTACATATTAGATGAGAAACTGTCTCAACAACAGATCTCAAAATGAGACATCAGTGCTAAAGCTTTTTTAATGCTGCGGGGTGGAATTGTTCTTCATCCAACATCCTGTATTTTTAAACAGTGACCGAGTTAAGGATACACAGACACACGCACACATTTAGTTGCTAGTGGTGCAGGATTAGTGAGACAGTAAATAATAGAGATCTGAATCCCTTGATTTACATGGTGACAGTCCAAGAAAATGGTGTTTCTGATTCATCCAAGTGCTGGGCTTTGTATCTAGAAAGGAGGAAGAGAGAGGACCAAAAGATAAGGCTTGTATTGAGAGAGGGGGGGTGTCTCTGCCTTGGGAAGGACAGACTGTGAAGAGGACAGAGGCGTCTAGGGTGAGATACAGGTAGAAACTGAGTGTCGAAGTTCAAGTTGCTATAGCAGCTGCTGGGAGCGAGGGAGCCCCGGGGCCGGGTGCCCGGGTGTCCTATGGGGCACCCGCCGCCCTGGCGGCTTCCCCCTCTCCCACGGGCTCGGGTTGTCACGACACAGGCAGGCTCTCAGCGACTCTCCGCTTTCACATGGGGCTGAAGTTCAGTCGTTTCCAAAAGCTGGTGGAGGACAGAGGCCGACAGACCTTCGGTGATGCAGAGCGGTCACAAAAGCTGCCTTTTTGTGGGGGAGCAGACTAGGAAATGGTTGCTTCTCTAATAACACAGTAAATATCTGGGACACGGGACATGGGTGGTAAGAACTATTTCTGGCTGAAGATGGGAGAGCTTTAAAAATAGCCCTGAGAAATTAAAAAATGAAAAGGAAACCCTAACTCATTTGAATAATCACAGTTCATGTCCTGCAAAAACAATGCTGCGGTCTGACAAGGGATCCAGAGTTTCTAGCGTTTATCTAAAATGTAAGCCGGAGGAATGAGTAATCACCTCTGAAGGACTTAATAACATTTTGTCCCTTCCTCCATATAGTTGTGTTTGAGTCATGATAGCAAGGACAATACAATAGGTATTTGTGGGAGGCATAAAGCCTGTGCGTTCAGGGAACGTGTGGTTCCTCTGCAGATGTTACTGTTTTCTCTGGCATCTTAAACACTACTTATAAAGGATTTCTCTCCCTTCAGGATGTGACCCCCCCCGCCTTTTGTCTTGAGTCAGACAAACGGTGACAAAAGCATCCTGGCAGCATTAATTTGCTCTAATTATTGGATTGGGGGTGTGCAGCTTCTTCAGCGTATTTATGAAAATTCAGTGCGTTCCAGAAGTGACCTGGGTGGGCTTATTTCCATGTGAACAATGAGGAAAACCTGAGACACAAGAGTCTGTTCCCACACACAACACATCGAAAGAAATCACCCACATCCAGCATTTTTTCTACATTAGGGACTCGGGGCTTGTCCCCTTTAGGGACAGTGGCTGGGGAAGTGGGTCACAGGTACATGTCACGCTCCAAAACCAGATGCAAAACTCAATTTTGCAGCTCATCTGCTTCTCGGCATCTTCTGAGTCCCAGCACCACACCCAGACCCACACCGCTGAGCAGGAGCCCAGCTCTCTCCCCCTTCTGCTTGATCCCTATAGCCTGAATCTCCCATCTTTTTCACAGCTGCTGGAAAGGAAGGCTGAAATATCAGTGTCTCCTCTATAGCCTATCCCTTAGTAAAGTGTCGAGGCCCATTACCAACAGATATAAGAGAGTGGGGAGGGAGGAAGAGAAATTTGAAGGCTTTCTGAGTGGCTCGTTTGTATCAGTGGTTGATAGGTAGTGATTTATCTGGGTAGGGTTTGGGTCTTAGAAATCCGTTCAAGCTTATGATTATCTTGGCATATGTGGAAAGTCATATTCATAGTCCCTTAAACCCATTAGAGCCTCACACTTTTCTAAAAGGGAGAAAAAAACCCTTCAACTTTACTTTCTTAGAGGCAGAACAGCTTTCTGTTCCTTGTCAGCTCTTGAAATCTGTCCCCTCTCCACTGCCTGTCTTTAGCTCCCAAGGGAGAAATGAATGCAGGTCCACTGGGACAGAAAGGGGAAAAAAAAATCAATCAGCCTATTTCCATCCTTCTGCAACAGGTATTTTTTTATGAGGACAAGCAAGGGGAAAGGCGAGTCAGTCTATGAAATGGAGGCAGGGTTATACCAGAAGCTTTTGCTAGAGTCTACAGTGGTGGCATTTCGGGGAGCACAGAGGTCCCTGTGCTGCTGTGGGTACACCAGCGCCCACGGCTGCCTTTGCTCTCCATCGGTTTCCTTGGGCTCTGCCCCGCTGCTGCTTTTCCCTCAGAGAAAGGTCTCGGCTCTCCTACTTTGAAGTGCTTGCTCTTGGCGAAGCTGGATCTGCCCCATAATACCAGCAAATTGAGAAACCATCTGTGTGGTCTGGTGTGAGCCTCAGGGGAGCCCCCCTTGCTGCTGCCCCGTGCCTTGCGACAGGGGCAAAACGGCTTTTCCTCTTGCCTAAGTGCAAGGTGAGAGGGAGCAGGCTTGGGAGATCTTTGGTATTGGAAATCGTAGGTTATCTGGCCTGAGACCCTAGTATGAGACGTGACTGCTTTGGAGGCTTGTATTTTGCCTGTAAGCTGGGTGCAGTCCCACCTCCCTGCTTTCCKCTGTCTCCCTTTGCTGCCTACACCGCATGGGAGTTTCTTGGAGCGGGGACCGTCCCTCATCCTGCAGAGGTGGCATCGGTCTAATTGAAGGACCGGCCTCAGCTAAAATCAGGGAAACCTCAGGGAAATCTGCGTGTGAGTGAGCGAGCGAGCTCCGTTTTGAGCTGTAGGCACGGCTGTGAGAACGTGAGCAGACGTGGTCAGGGGATAGAGAATTAAAAAGAGAGAGAAGAAAAGCAGTTTCCACTAATCAGGTAATCACTGGTTTTCCAGAATGAAGTAGCAGGGATGCTACCGAGGGGGGCCGGGGTAGCCAACGGGCTCAGGATACAGCTCGGGTACAACGTAGGCATGACCCTGTGGATTTGGGGGGACCTCCTGGGCCTCCTCAGGAAACGGGTTCATAACGCACTTGGTTCTCAGGTCTTGTTGCCTTTTTAATCTGATTTTTGCACAGTGTACATCATTAAAGAACTTCTCCAGGGGAAAGAGGGGGGAAATAAAATTGAAATTTCAAAATGCTGAAATCGGAGCGTTTGTTCAAGGCTCGGTGGATTTATCATACCGGTTTGGCCACTGATCCCTTAAGTCTGCCTCCCACTGCAGCCATCCTCGCCTGTTTCTGATGGCAAATTCCTCAAATTTCAGGCGTGCATTTTAAACGGTTATTTGTACGGAGAGGCAATCCAGAGAGACCAGGCAGAGTGCTTGGCCTGTCAGTCAAGGCTCGCAATGCTGCTGCACCGACAGGAATCATTTTGACAGAAAATTGCATATAAATTGAATCATTTAAAAATTAAGAAAGGGAGATGAAAGCGAACGCTTCTGAAATGAGGTGCCACTGACGAGTCGTGACATGCAGTGTTCAGCCTTGGGAGCCCTGCGGATCCCTGCTCCGGCACTCGGCTGTGGTGTGCCCAGCGGCCATGGGCTCGGTCCGTGTCTGCACCAAGGCCAATACTAGGTTATTGCTAATTACCTGATATTATTAATTATATTAGAAATATTAGGTTATTAGCTGCCCCAGGGGACTGGCCTCAAGGAAAATCATAGAATAAAATCATAGAATTATAGAATCATTAAGGTTGGAAAAGACGTCTAAGATCATCAAGTCCAACCATCGACCCAACACCACCATGCCCACTAAACCATGTCCCGAAGTGCCACGTCTACTTGTTTTTTGAACACCTCCAGGGATAGTGACTCCACCACTTCCCTGGGCAGCCTGTTCCAATGCTGGACAATCCTTTTGGTGAAGAAATTTTTCCTAATATCCAATCTAAACCTCCCTTGGTGCAACTTGAGGCCATTTTCTCTCATCCTATCGCTAGTTACTTGGGAGAAGAGACCGACACCCGCCTCTCTACAGCCTCCTTTCAGGTAGTTGTAGAGAGCTATAAGGTCTCCCCCCAGTCTCCTCCAGGCTAAACAACCCCAGTTCCCTCAGCCGCTCCTTGTAAGACTTGTTCTCCAGACCCTTTACCAGCTTCATTGCCCTTCTCTGGACACACTCCAGCTCCTCAAAGTTTTAACGTGTCTAATGCTGCAGTGCCCGGGACAGCTGGGGGGTCAGCGAGCTCGGCGGCAGCAATGGGGGGACGCAGGGCTTGGTTTCCCTACCTGTTCCTCACACCCAAGGATGGGGATGTGCTGAAGCTGAAATCAGACTCACCGCTTTTGTCTGTAACCTTCAATCTGCTTCTTTTCTTAGCTCTAGTTTTGAGTAGGAATGAAAGGTGTTGGCAGACGTACCATATTAAAAATAAAATGCAGTCGATAAACCAAGGGGATGTGAAGGAACCGGGGTGCTGGGACTAGCAGAAGCCCACGCTGAGCAGAGCATTGTGTTGCCATCGTTGCTTATGCTGATCACATGAAATGTCACTGTGGGACCACGCACAGTCAGTCAGCTGGAGTGGGGCTCGGGGACGCAGGAGCCTCCTCCCGGGCTCTGCCACTGCCCTCCCGTGCTACCTTGGTCAAGTCACTTGGCCAAGTTTCCCTCAGCCTCATCCTCTTCTCTTTTTAGACCATCATGTCTTCAGTGTCCCTCACAATAGCTTGTACTGTGCCTTTGTTGGGCTTTTAAAGATGTAAGTATCAGTAAAGAATAACGCTCAGCCCCGTTTGATTTACAGTTTCCTGGCTGAGGTAGTTGCACAGGTTGGAGAGCTGGAAACCCCCCATGCCTGAGATGGAGAGTTTCCTCCTGTCCCCAAGCCGAGCTGGCAGGGGCTGGAGCCGGCACAGGGTTGGGGCAGGTGATGGCATCGCCTGCCATGGTTGGGGACTGATGGGTTTTGCTTGGCCATAGTCCAGGGTTGGAAGGGGAAAGTTATATGAAGGAAAAAAAATGCTTTGCAGCCTGGCAGCTGCCTGTATGCCCTGCTTGGCCATTAAGGGCTGATGAAACGTGTTGCTTCCCAAAGTGATGCCTCCAGCCCCTCTTCTTCCAGAGGTCTGAGGAAATGGCGTTTAGGATGCACCCTACACGCGGGTGCTGGGGGGAGCTGCATTGGCCGGGCACCAYGGGGCTCACCGTGCTGCAGACCTGCCACGTGGCACTGGTGGGTGCAAGGGTCTCCTTACCCTGGCCCCCCAGGGTCACCCCTCTCCTGGCTGCCTGCGGGCACTGTGTGCCCCAGGTGCCTCGGAAAAGCAGGCGCCTGAGCACCCTAAAAATGGTTTTAGCGCATTAATGCCTTTTAAGTGGATAAGAAATCTTCTCTCAGGGCTGCAGCCACTCCAGGCGCTGCGCTGGGCTGTTACTGAAAGGCAAAGCAATGTTAATAAAAACCCACAAAGGGCATTTTCTCTGCTCCCGTGAGCAGATCTGTGGTTCACTTTCCCGGCTCTGGGGCCAATGTGGTCCCGAGGGCTCTGCCTGTCCCTCTACTTGTCCAGCACCGGGTCACTGGGAGCAGATGGGCTTGGGAGGAGCACGTGTGTCTCCAGCCTGCCTTACCTGTGCCTCCTGGCTCAAATCGGCCCTTGGTATTAAAAAAAAGAAAAAAAGCAGCAAGAAGGGCTTTTATTGTGAAAAAGAGACTCTTCAAATGCCTGTTCCCCCCTTCCCAGCCTCTCCGCTCCCCTCCCCACAGGGAGGTGGGTCTGGGATGAGGCAGAGTTTGAAAACTCGCAGCTGAAGTTTGAAGGGTGCCCTCCCGCCCTGGGGGGAACCGGAGGCACCCGCCGGCGTGTCGTGGCAGGGACCCGGCAGCCCCCAGCAATGCGGAGTCAGCTGGCAGGGATTGCRGAGAGCCTGGAGGGGCACCCCTGGGTGACAGCCCCCCTGCCGTGGTTAATGGCTCTGGGAGAGGAGGCGGGTTGATTAGTTGCTGGAGGATTATTTTTATTATTGCTATTTTTTTTACTTTTGTATTTTGTGTGGGCTCCTGGTGTTGTATGGAAGTGCTGCAGGCAGCCAGTGCCTGGCTCAGGAGGTGACCGTGTGCCGCGTCGCCCGCGGGTGGTGAAGCACACCAGGAGGAGCGCATCAGCCGGTGCTGCGAGACATGGTAGGATTTAGGGGTTTCCTTGCCGAGCTGGTGACGGGAAGCGACATCGGGTCTGCTCAGGGACACTAACCCCACGAGACGAGGTGTGAGGCCGTGTCCTGGCTGTCTCCATCCTGGGAGCAAGTCCAGCGGGACCCTTCGGAGGGTCGGGGCATGGCGAGGCAAGCAAGGCACAGACCTGCTCCGGCACGTGTCTGTCCTTAGTAGCACTGGGGGTGGACAAAGCAGATTGTAAGGATGCCCGCAAAGGCGGTGCCTGGGGCTGCTGTAGCTAAAGGCACTGCTGTCAGCCAGGGAGGGGATTATGCTTCCTCAGCCAAAACCCACCTTTTTTAAGAGCCCAGGTCACTTGAGGCAGGCAAAGAGCGTGGGGTGAAGGCAGTGAGGTGCAGATAGACTCAGAGAGCAAGAAGAGCCCCTCCGTGCTTTCTGTTTGGTCCTCACAAAGCACAGCGCTTTCATCAAAAAGTCACAAAAATGGCCAGTTTGGCAAAGGAAAACTCCTCCCACTCCCCGAGAAATGTCATGTTTCCCTGGCATTAGCAGATTTCCCCACATCTGCAGCACGTTCCAAACCTCAGTGTGGTTTTTCATGTCACCTAGTTTTAGCACTCAAGTTTGGGCCGTCCCTTGGCAACTGGTTTCCAGACCCATCTGAGCAAGCACAAGCCAGCTGAGCTGGGATGGGGTCCCCACGGCTCCCCGTCACCGCTGTCCCACCGGCAGACAGCTGGGGCATCATGCCGGGGTGTTCATGCTGGGGTGGGGGGGCTCCATCTCTGCTCCGCCGCCTCAGCCTTTGCCAAGCTCATGCTGGGCAGGGATTGCAAACGTGTGATGGATGAGCCGAGGAGGTGCCTGGTGCTGCTGCCAGAAACTGGTGCTTTGGTGTTACTTGTGTCACTGAAATGTTTTTATGTCCTGGAGAGTGTGGTGATGACTCAGAGCATCTCTGGGAGCAGTGGGGCTCTGCCAGCCTTCACCAGAGTGTGTGTATGGGGGACGCTGATGTCGTGCTTTATCCTTTCCATCCTACAGTTTGCATAGGCTGTTTTGTGTTTCTTAATTAATGAACTTCAGCAGCAGGAAAACTAGACAAGACTGGGGCTCGTGTCACCCATTTTGGGGTTGGAGATAACTCGTCCCTGTCAAAGAAAAAAGCACCAGCCTTTCGTCCGCAGTAATGCTTTCCTGTACGAGCCTTCACTATGAAGCCTGTCAAAGAGTATATAGCCTGTGCCAGGTACGTGGTGTGGTCTCCCCTGCAAGAGTGGGGTATTCTGTTTTCGCCAGGATTTCCATTTTGCCTTGGCACGGGAAGGTCTGCTTCTGCAGTCCTTCGCCCTTTGTGAGCTGCCGTATTGATTGCTTTGATTTCACCCGTAATCTGGGTTTGCTCTGGGCACCTGTAGGCAGAGCAGCGATGGTCATGAGGAATAAATTCAGGCTGTGCCCTAAACTGATCATCTTGTTGCTTCATTTGCAGCAAAGCCCTAAGCAAAATATTCAAGCCGATTTTTGACTTCTTTCAAAATCACCAGGAGGGTGACCACTTGCAGAAAGCCAGAGAGATCCCAGCTGTGAGCTTTGCTGTTAGCACGGAGCGCGCGCTTGCAGCTGGCTGCTTGTCAGATCCCGCTGCTGTACGTGCCCGACCTGCCGGAGCAGTGAGGGCTGGGGGATGACTGCATTACGGAAACATCTTCTTTCTTCTGGTTTCAAAATCTGCCAGCRAGTAATTTCCAACTGCTCTATTGTTCGCCTGGTATGAGGCAGTCCAAATAAGAGGGACTGATTACAATTTATTAATCCTCTGGCATAGACACCGAATGCCTTAATTACCCCTTCTGTTTCAAATGCTCAATAACTCCGGTCTGCTATTTGCCTTGCCCTGAAGGAAAAGCCCCTTCTGCCCTGAAGGAAAAGCCCCTTCTCTGGGAGCCGGGCCACACTGGTCCTCGTACCGTGTTTGCTCCGCTTGCTTGCCCCGTGGGGTTTGCTGTGAGAAGGAGAAGCGGGCTGGAGGGCGGCTGCTGGCTGGCTTTGCCCAGAACGGGGTCTGCGGGATGCAGGCGGCACTTGGAGCCAAGTAGCGAGACCCTTTCTTCCCCTTTTTTTCTCTTTAAGAAGTAATGGCTTAAACAGAGGAAAACGGGGTTACCTTTCTGCAACTGAGACCAGGGCTTGTATGAACAATTATGTTTTGAAGAAAGCCCCCAGGGCTGAAAGGCCCCCGCTGTCTTCCTCCTCCCTCCCCTTTGGAATCCCACGAATGCGCTTTCCTGCTCTCCAGGAAGGAAAAAAACCTGACAGCCAGCTCGGGGAAACCCAACCGGCCGACTTGGGCAACCTCCGCTGAAACGCTGACAAGGGAACCCAGTGCTGCCCCTCACCAGCACCCAAAGCAGGTATTGCGAGCCCCCACCGGGCACCGAGCGAGCACTCCTGTTCCCTGGTGCTGGTCCACTGGTTAGAAATGAAAACTGAAAATAAGTGGATCAAAATCCCCCTTCCCSAAAATATAGAAAAAAATGTGACCCCCAGTAAAATAAATAAAACGGGACTGAGTGCCAAAATGTGTAAGAGAGTTTTAGCAGCTTTTCAGGCACTTGTCAGCAGGATTGGTAAACTCATCAGGAGCAAGAAGGGAATAAAATTTGATTTGATTTTAATGTATTCCTCCCCATATTAAATGCAGCCCAGAACAAAAAAGATGTGGCTTTCTAGCACTTCTGCTCTCCGCTGCTGCTATGTGTAGAGGAGCCGAAGCAGCGCAACCCCACGGGGGATGCCAAGTCAAAGCTGGTGAGCGGCCCAGAGGTACAGCGAGAGAAGCTGTTTGGGGTGAGGGGGTTGTGAGGAAGGGGATCAGCGGTGGCTCCCAGGTTCCTGCTCTTACTTCTCTGGGTTTGGGAATCCCACAGGAATCAGCGTGAGCCAGCTGCGGCTGGAACCGAAGCGCTGAGGAGCAGGACTGTTGATTCCCGAATGCCGCGGGGAACAAAGCGTATTGTTTTTCGCCAGAAGAAACCCAGGCGTTTCGAGGCAGCTTGTGTATGGGACTCAAAGGGAAGGAGTCCAGCCCGTGGGCCGCAGGCTGCTGCCCTCCTCCAAAGCATCCCCGGCACAACCCCTCACGAACAAAGGCAAGACTGTTCAAAATGAATGGGGGCATGAGGCACAGATGTTGCACAAAGGCAAGCCACATCTGTTTTGCCCGGGAAGGGGCCCCCTTCTTGCTGTTTCAGCAGGCAGATGGGAGAGCTGCTCTGAAAACCTCTGGAGCTGAGTGCAACACGCTGGCCGGGAAACTGGGACGAGAGGAGGGGGAAAAGGGGAAAGCTGGCGGGATCCTGCATAGCAGCGGGGGGAGCGAGGGAGCAACGGCCGCCCAAAACCACTGCTCTCCCTCCTTGATGTCCCTGCCAGGATTTCTAGGTTGTGCTGCTCTCACGTAGGTGTGAGGGTTAGAGGAATGAGCAGACAGAGAGGAGGGAAGATGAGGAGGACCTCCCTTGTCCCATGATGCTAGCAGGACAGTTGTGCATTCAGGGCTGCTCAGATACTTGCTGTCTCCTGTGAATGTGAGGTGCTGTTTCGGGTCCGCAGTGACCTGGAAGGTTTGGGTGCAGGTTGATATCACTTAGTATAAGGCTTTTAGTGGTGAAAAGACACTCCAAGAAATAGAAGATCCAGCTAAGTGCAAGAGTCTGCAGTAAAAGCCCTGACTCTGAACTTAAGTAGGAGAAGGATGAGGCATCTGAAAGCTCTTAGTTTGCTTGCTTTAAGCAAAAGAAGTATGGCATCCTGGAGACTGTTTATTTTTGTGGTGCTTTGTCTTGACTTCCGGGATTAAACCGGAGGGGTCCTGAGCTGCACTGTACACAGCGTCAGGACGAAAAGCACCCTGTCCATCYCTCACAGAGCTGAATATTAACTTCCTGCAAGCCAAAAGATTTACACRGTGGGATCGAGGAGAATTATGAATCTTTCTCAGTGAAAATCACACAATTTAGGGGTAAGGACAGTGTCGTCACAGGAAGAGCAAGTCCCAGCCAGTACCTTGCAGGGCTTTAGTCCATCCCAGGTGCAGGACGTGGCGTGTGTCCTCTCTGGGTTGCCCCGAGTGGCAGCCTTGCCCTTGACTGCAGCAGCTGCACCCCGTAGCGATGTCCTCCACCCAGGAGATGGCCATCCATCTCCTCCATGGTATCCTCCATCTCCTGCCCCAGGTCCTCCGTAAAGATGTTGAACAGGATGTTTGGGATGTTGGGAGCCTTGCTGCTCTTGCAGGCTACTCCCAGGGGTTTTACAAGCCCGTGTTTTGACTGTAGTTGTTTGGTCTCCAAGTCAACTGGGACCAGTCAGTGCAATGGGAATGGCACTGTTAGATACAAGTGCTGGGATTTTCTCATTACACAGAGCAGTTTCCAGCACTGACTGAAGATTTCGTTTGAAACCGTCTTTTGGATTGTGAGGTGGGTGGGAAGAGGCACTGCTCAGCCCGTGGCCAGGCAGAGAAGCATCTCCAGGGTGAGGGGCCTCCTGAAAACAGAAATAGTGGGTCTGGGTGGTGGGGACCGAGCAAGAAACGGGACATCTCACCCCTGAGAAGCAGAAAGCTCAAGGGGCTGATGCAGGGCTTGGAGCTGAAGACATGCCAGGTTATTACTAGACAGAGGCTGTGGAGCTCAAGGGTTTCAAGTTTTTTATAGTTTGCTGCCCCAAGATTGTAGCGATAACTGGGAAGAACCGTGAAGGCAACATTATTTTAGAAGTTCAAAGAAGCATGTTAGCACCATCCCTTTAAAGGCAGTGCTCAGAGTGAATGGTATCAACACCATTTCATCCCTTTATGCTGCTGCTGGAGTGTTGTCCTATGCTAGTGCAAAGCACGCTTGCCTTGCATTTAGACTATAAATTATCCCCTTGAGGCAGAAGCTTTGCAGACTGTCCAAAATTTAGCAAAGAACAGCATGTTTTAAAGTCTCATCCCAGACAATTTAACTTGGTCATTTTCTGGTTTGGTTTTGGACATGCTGGTGGGAAGGCTTGTGTGCCAGCTACGAGGACTTTGCTGACTCTGCAGGGAAGGACCCAGCACCATGTGGCGATGTATCAGGTTTCCATCTCCTGGGCTTCAGCTGACCCAGCATGTGCTGTGCATACGGTTTGTGGGAGCACAGTCCCCCTTCCCACCTCTGCAGTGCCTGGCTTGAGCTTCCCAAGCCACTCATGAGGAGCAACACGTGGAAGTGGATCTGCTGGGGCACCTTGAGCTGGCAGGCAATGCCTGCCTGCCGCATGCCTGGCGTGGCACCGAGCAGGGTGGCCTTCAGGGTGTCTGCAGGGTGCCAAAATACAGTGGGGTCATGATCCTCCCCCCCTTGAAGGGCATTCTGGAGGAAAAAAATTGCATTCCTGGCAGAAACAACACCAGACACACAGCTGGTGCAGGTCTGCTAGGAATTACAGCCACTTTGCTGGATCATGAGGCCGCGTGAAGGGACGGACTTTCTTCGCGCCCTGCAGCAGTGCAGGTGCAGGTGGGTGGTGGTGGGACCCACGTGTGGGGCCCACATAGTGGTCCCTCCAGGGCTGGCTGTGCAGGGTGAGCGTAGCCCCCTGCTCTGAGCCGGAGCTACCTTCAAGGCTGGCAGTCATAATTTAATAGCTGTCGTTAGTAAATTCCTGCTCTGGAAGCCATCTGTCTTCCCGGAGCAGGGTGATATAGGAAGGCACTTAAGCACTTGAATGATGGGTGATGGATGCTGCCAAGGATTTCCTTCTGCTAGGCTTGCCCAGAGTCACTCTGGGGGTGGAGGGGTTTTATCTCCTTCCATGTCCTCAGCACGATTATGGATCCCCAGCAGGGACTTTAGCCCACGTGCCATCCCCTTACAAGCCAAAAAACTCCTGGTCAAAACCAAAAGGAAAGGGCTGTTCCCCTCCCGGATCTGATTGACGTACCTGCTCTCAGCCTCTCCCCGACACGCCGGGAGCTGCCAYGAACACCACGTGTTGGGCGCAAGGCTTTGGAGACGTTCCCGGAGGCGGTGGGCAGCCAGAGGAGGTTTCCCAGTTGCTTTTCAAGCGGTCTTTGTTAAAATTGGTCACGGTGGGCTGCATCTCCTGCTTCCCACGTGGTTTTGCGGTTCATCGGGCGGGCGGCAAGCATGGTGCTGGGAGGATAAGTACAACTCTGTCTGTTGCACTATCCCTGCAAAAAATACCCTGCACAGTGTGCATCCAGATAAATGCACATACCTGCTTTTAACCTGCTCACTGGTGGTGGCCTGTGGCAAAATCCTCTGAGCTCGGGAGCCTAGGGCAGGCAGGCAGCTGAGAGGGACATGGCCATGGCTGAGCCATCCCGGCTCCCTCGGGCAACTCTTTGGGATGATGGGATTTGCTGCTGGAGGGGTCTGGCGATGCCGGTGCAGGGGCAGGAGAACTGCTGTGGATGCCAGAGGAAAGGGAGGCTCAGTCCTGCTCTTAAAGGCCACGTATTTCCATGGCATCTTTCTAGTTTTAGGGCTGTTTCTCACATTCTTGGATAATGAAGTTTGGTGTTTTTGTTTTCTTTCAAGCTCGACAAAGCCAATTTGATGCACTTTGAAAAGAAATTGAAAACAGGCTTCTCTGCTTCAAATTCTGCCAAGGTTCAAGCGTCTCGGGAATACAATGTCAAGAATAAAACCCTCCCAACCACACTTAGAAAGTTTTATCCCCAAGTAGCCAGGTTGCACAGGCTCTCCACCGTGCCATCGGGAGCCCGGGCCGTGCTGTATGTCCCTCTGATGAACAAGGATACATATTATTTACTTATTGGCATCCTGGAACGAGCAGTACCTCTCTTAAGCCTTTTTATGGGTTTTGCCTGTAGCTTAGCCGCTGGGAAATGGACCTAATTTCTAGCGAAGACKTGCTGTACTGTCAGTATGTCAGACTGGCAAAGCAGAGCTGTACGTATGGGTTGCATTTCAGGCTGAATCGAAGCCATAACTTAAACTGCAGCATTTTTTTTTTACAGCATGGGCTCGGAGAAAGTCTCTTTGGAAAAGTATTTACCCTGGGCTTGTAAATACAGTATTATTTCTGCAATGTTCTATCATCTAGATTCTTATTAAATTTGCAATATTGACTGCCAGAAATAACACAGAGACTGTACTTGCACTTTTTTGTTGTTGTTGTTGTTGATGTGTCAGGGAAACCCTGAACAGGGCTGGGGGAGCCTGCGGCGGCCCTCGCCCAGCTTCATGGTGCAGGATTTCAAGTTTGGGGTGGGAAAGAAATGAAGCTCTATCTTGTGGTGCCCAAACCCGAACTCGCTGACAGCGAAGACAAAGTGGGTTTGGACAGTAACGATGCTTTAACAACTTGGACTGTAAACTGGCTTGACATTAAAAACCCAGCAATCATTGCCATCCATTTGGCATCCACTGCTCGGCAGCTGTGGATTAAAAAGGATTTTTTTCTGCAGTATTTCCAAGGTTCTCCAAATGGCTCCTGCATGCACCCCCCACAGGATACTTGGATTTTTGGCAGCCAGGCTCTTTGCGTGCCCAGGGATGGTATAAACAACCAAAGGGTTATTATCGGGGGGCTAACAAAAATGACCACCCTGCAAATTCTCTGTGCAGAAGAAGAGGGTTACGGGGGGTTTTGGTGAGGGCGGGGTAGACTGTGTCTCTCCAGATGGGTGGGACTGGGGAAGCGCTGGGACAAGTGCCTGGGGAAGCATGGATTGGGGAGGGAACTCGGCTGGATGCAGATGGGAGTACTGAGATTTACAGTTAATCCTGTCCATCAGGATTAATTCCATAGATATCGTTGCAGTTAATTCAGCGTACTTTGAGGTTGGAGAGACAGACCGTGAAGCAGTTGTGGTGATGACTTGGAAGGAGTAAGGATACCAGGATATCAGGATCTGGCCTTTGTATGCTACAGCCTTATTTTACTGTGCTTAAACTGTGATTTAGACATTGTACCTCCCCTAAACTCTTGCTCAGGATGCCAGACCTGTGTTGCGGGTGCTTGGGAATAAGTGTGCATYTGCACTCCGCAGGACTTGCTTGAAATCCAGGGCATGAAGGTTTTGGGTAGCTGAACTTGGGTGCTGCCTGTGTTAGTTGGCGTTGGCTATGAGTCCGCAGCAAATCATTATCCCGTCCAAGCAGGAGGGAGCTGGGAGGCATCGTAACCAGCCACTTGCCAGAAGTCCTACTGCCCCTAGGGGCTGCTTGGGGGTATGCATGCTCATCCCCTGCCCAGAAAGGGACCTAAGACCATAATTTAGCCATGTAGTATGGTGCCTGGAACAGTTAATACCAAGCCTTGAATAGCCCTGCCCGTGATCTAGGACAGGACATCACTCGCTGATGGTGCCTGGAACAGTTAATACCAAGCCTTGAATAGCCCTGCCCATGATCTAGGACAGGATATCACTCGCTGAACAGTCTCACCCTGGAATAGCTCCTTTTTTCACTCTGGGGCTTTAAGGGACAGCTAAAATGGGGACTCCCCCAGCAGGTCCCGGAGCCCCACGCCAGACAGCCCTGGCTCCCAGCAGAGGCCGGTGTAAGGTGCTTGTGAGCAAAGAATTTGGCCCAGCAGATATATTTTGCAGCACTACATTTTATTTCTAAGAGAGAAACAATTAAACGAGAGCTATAAAGCTGAATCACTCCAAATGCACCATCGCTACCTCTTATAAGCTGCATTAAATCTGCTCAGTCCTTGAGAGGGAGACCTCGAAGGAAAACCCCCATGGCTGCTGCCAGTGAGTTGGTGGCTTTGCAGCTCCTCTCATCCACCTTGGCTGATGTAGTGTCCTTGGGAGAGATGTGGCTCCTCACCACGGGGCTGTCCGAAGCAGCTTCCTCGCAGTGAGGGCACGAAGCCTGATGGATTTTAGGATAGTGCTGGATCAGCTTCTGAAGGGGCTCACGTGCTGGGGTTGCCTGGGGCAGCTCCTCTCAGGGCTGGAGTCATGCTGGTGGTGGGTCCCTGGAGCCGGCGGGAGCCTGTGGTCCTAAAACCCCGTGGCTGGAAAAGTTTCTGCTCGCCCAGCTGCCTTCTGGAAGTCATTCTGGCTGCTGGCTTTCACCCCGCCAGCTTTTTAGCTCTTTTTTTCAAGCTTTTCCTCTTATAAACAATCTCTCATCCCTTCTTTGGCAATATATTGTCCCGCTATGTCTGCCATGGGTATACTTGTGCTTCCAAAATAAATAATTGCAAAAAAATGTATCCACTTGAACGTTGCCTTGACTTCCAACAGGGGTTCAAGCCATTGGAAATGCCTGTTGTAAAGCGGAGAAGTGGCACCAAGGTGTCTTTTGCTGCTCCAGCCCCCCGAAGCGTGTTAGACCACCCGAGCCCAGGTGAACGTGGCACGGGTGCAATGTGGTGCAGGGATGGGGTGGGCTGGGAGGATCTCCCAGCGCTGCCCCTCGCTTCCCTCCACCTCACCCCGAACGGGAGGGTGCTGTGCTCAGGGCAGCCCCGGCGCTGTACGCGTGGGATTGCTTTAGGCCAAAGGGGAGATACGAGCTTAGCAATGCGGGGAGACTTGCACAGTATTTGCTCGTAACTGCCTTTCCAGCTTATATAATTTTTATAAGTCCCTTCAGAGTAGAAAGTATGACTAAAAGTGTGGGGGGAAAAAGTATATAAAGATATATACAACAAAACTTGGTAGTACCCATGTAAAGGCAGTTCCTTGGTGCTGAGAAGCAGGATATTTTAGGTTTCAAATACACCAGTTTGCATCCTTTTTAAATATAGGCTGCCACAGCCTGGCACTGAGCTGCCTGGCTTTTGCTGGATGCAGCGGTGGGCAGAGCTCCGGAGGCCGTGTCTCGGCACATGTTGAGACGTCCTCCGAACAGGGGCGCGGGGAGCCGGGTTGTGGGCTGAGTGCACAACCGGGGTAGGAGCCACCGAGGGTGTCCGGAGKAAGGTCTGAAGATAAAAACCTCTTAGGAACTGGAAAGCATTTGCATCCAGACAGGAATTTGCTCTGGTTTGGTCAATTTTTTTTTTCTTTTTCATTTCTTGAGTCTTTAAAGCAAAATATTTGACCATGAAGAATTCATCACCCATAAGGTGATCCTGTACGTCAGTGCTGCAGACATGGCAAYGTTTGTGGCAGGTCAGCCCTTGCTCTGACTGGCTTCAGAAGTGACTGCAGCTAATTTCTGGCCCAAATCATGCCACCGGCAGTACCTCTCCTGCTACAGTGCCGCTGAGGCAGCGACTGCTTGGGGAACACCTTTCCCAGGGAGCGCACAAGCAGAGGGGCTGCTCCTCCAAAGCAAACCCCTTTGAGCTTATTGAGAGCTCTGCCTGGGGCGGGGGGCAGGCAGGTCTGGGGGATCCCTGGGCCATAGCACCCCGTGSGGACCCCCGGTAATGCTCTCCCTTTCTCTCCCCACAGGCCCAGAGACCGTGGCGAAGGTCGGGGCTGAAGCCCCCAGCCTCGGCGGCCCTCGGGGTGCTGCTGGCCCTGGCCCTGCTGGCCCTGGCCCACCTGCCCCCATCGCCGGTCCGCTACCCCCACCTGCTGCCAGCATCGTCCCCCCCAGGCCCCCGGTGGGAGGCAGCCGCCCCCCAATCCGGGGGACAAGCCCGCAGCGAAAGGCCCCCCGCACCCCCTGCTCGCCTGCAGCGGGACCAGCCCCCCGGCCGGGGCAGGAGGCGGCGGAGGGGGGTGGTGGAGGACGCTCCCCTGTGGCTCTCCGACGACGACCTCCAGAAGATGCAGCTGCTGGCCAGCGGGCGGGTCGTCTCCAAAACCCGCGTCCCAGCCCAYGGGCAAGTCCTGCGAGTGGGGCTGCGGGCCGTGGGGGACACCGAGGGGGACGCCTCGCCGGCYGGCCTGGAAGGGGACTGCCATGACRGGCGCTGCGGGCTCATCAAGCGCCCTGGGGACCTCTACGAAGTGCTGGCCTTCCACCTGGACAGGGTGCTGGGACTGAACCGCAGCCTGCCCGCCGTGGCCCGGCGCTTCACCAGCCACCTCCTGCCCTACAGCTACACCAACGGCTCCCTGCGGCCCATCATCTGGTGGGTGCCCGACCTCCGGCACCTGGAGGATGCCAACAACGACCAGAACTCCTGCACCCTGGGCTGGCTGCAGTACCAGGAGATGCTGCAGCCCCGCGGACAGACGCTGGC
Source organism: Oceanodroma leucorhoa (assembly GCA_030449065.1). Classification (NCBI taxonomy): domain Eukaryota; kingdom Metazoa; phylum Chordata; class Aves; order Procellariiformes; genus Oceanodroma; species Oceanodroma leucorhoa. The sequence goes on from JASVER010000053.1 coordinate 2,882,159, forward strand.
AGCCGGGGATGCTCCCTGCTCCGGCATCCCCCGCGGCGAGTGGAGCCGCCTGGCTCTCTTTGACTTTCTCCTCCAGGTAGGGCTGAGGTGATGGAGACCACCTGTGCCACCAGCTGTGCCGCTGAGTCCCCCTGCACCGGCACCTGCCTTGTCTGACTGTGGTCTCCTTCTCTTCCATGGGGTCACATAGGCTGAGGCTTCTTGGGATGTTTTTCACTCCTTAGCTAATGGGGAGCAGGGGAGTTTTGTGCAGAAGAGGTTTGACCCGAGCACGGTCCGTGCTTGGGACTTGCAGGGAAACGCAGGTGGGTTTCGGATGTGCTCTCACATGGCTGAGCTTTCTCCTGGCGTGGCTCTCTTGGCTCCCCTTCRTGCGGATGCCAGCAGTGCCTCGGGACGGGGCAGCCCTAGGGACAAGCAGCGTGATCTGCATCAGCCTCATCAGATCCAGCTCCGGGGATGCGCTTCTGGCGCTGAAAATCAGGAGCCCTGCCCCTTCGTATGGCACTGCTTTCCTCCTCYTCCTCCTCCTCCTCCTCGGGATTAATAGTGCTTAATCTCCTGTCTGGAAAATCATACCCTGCTGCTATGAGGGATTACGACAGCGCCCCAGAGAGTTATTGTTTCTTAGAGGGCAGCTGTGAGGAGGCAAAAGTGGTTTCTATGGAAAAAAAGTCTGTTTAGGCATCTCAGGCCTGGAGCTTTGATTATGAGACAAGGTGAAACCGCCTGAAAGGGCAAATATTAAAATAAAAAAAGAAAGAAAAGAAGAAAGAAAGAAAGAAATACTATTAAAATGCTTGTTCTCATTACTCCCTTTTTTTTTGGCAAAGCCTGACCATTAATCTTTACAGCCTCAAACTACAGCTGGTAGAGGCGGAGCAGTCCTGGCTGGGCTTGGAAATATTTTAGCTGAAACAGCCAGAGAAATGAGAAGATTAACCAACCCCCTTCCCCGGGCCAAAATGCCGTAGAGTGCAATGGAAAGGCTGAGTCTCCAGGAGAAAGTATCTAGTTTTAAGGAGACTTTACCTCGGAGGGCCGAAGCAGCGCAATGATAAATCCAAGGGCAATCCACAGGTTTTCCTCACTAACTCCAATGGAATCGTCCCATGCGGAAGAGTCACGTAATGGTAAAGAGACACCAAGTCAGCAGGATGTTGTGGAAGTGAAATAGCATCCTTCAGAAATGGCTTTAGCCTCTCACAGCCCTTGCTGGGGAAGGAGAAGCTGCGAGCTTTGAGCCCTGCTGTACATTGGCATTGAAATCCTGGTTGATTTCTTCAGTTAGCTTTAAAATCGGGCTGCTTCTTTATTGATTTCTCTTGTTGCCATAAGGGAACACCCCTCTCRGTGCGAAGCTTTACTGGGGGTAAAATGCCGAGCCCGGTGGAAAGGGGGCAGCTGCTGATGGCTTTGTCCTGCACTTTAAAAAGGGCCAAAAATACATCARCTCTGCAGCCCTGCAGCTGCAACCCTGCCCTGTGGCACCCCCTTCCCAGCCGGGGGGGGAGCAAGGAAGCTTTCCCTGGGGGAAGCCTTCCCAGGCTGAGTCACGGCTGGAAAGCCCTGTCGGACCCAAGGGGATGCTCTGGGGTGGCCGAGCTTTGCGTGGGACCAAAGAGGGGCTGAAGGGGAGCTTCTCACGGGGTTTGAGCTTGGATGGGAGAAGGTGTGGCTCACGTGTTTGTGTTCCAGCAGTAAGACCTGGTGTCCTGTTCATTAGAGCCATTTAGGCTCTGGTGAAGAGAAATTAATATAAAYGATCCAGGGAGGGCCAGGGGTGGGAGGGTTTGCCAGTGGCACTCTCAGCATCTCCACAACCAGCTGATCCATCTTCCGTGGCTCCACCTGGACACCAGGTCCAGCCTCCACCTCACACCTCCGCAGGTCCAGCACCGATCCGCCTCGGTTTCACAGGCGCTCGCGGGCGGATGAATGGAGGCCTGAGCACATTTAATGTCTCTGTAAGTCATCTCAGGTTGTCTTCACCTTCTGTGCAGCCTGGACAACAATGTAGCAGGTGAGAGGAACTGCTGTGCTGAGCTTTCCAGTAGGTAGACCAAGGAGATGTGTGGAAGAAATGTGATGCTTTCTTTCATTTCGATGTGTTTCTTGTCAAAAGACGCTCTAGCACTTTTAGCTGGTGGGTCTYCTGATGGAGAAATGCTGACCCAAGTGCTTCATTAAACCTCGGGAAACAGAGGGATTCGTTAGGGGGCTCCAGCGTGGGACTAATCTTGCTTCTCAAAGGGTTATGAATATAATGGCCATGGAAATCAAACCTGGTGTTTCCTGCGGCGTCTTCCCCAGCACTTGGTTAGTGTTTGGGTTCAGACTGAACTCTCTCTCAAAGCACAGCCTGTAATTGGTAGGTTTTGCTAATTATCAGGGTGAGGGAAACAGACAGCCACTGTGGGTCACTTGGGTTCCATCTAGTTATCACCTGTAGATCTCCCTGGGTGCACCTGGGACCTGCTCCAGGAGCTGCTCTGCACCCCAAGCCCTGGCTCCTGGGTCGGCACCAGCAACCCTGAGCAAGCGAGCGAGTGGGACGCCTTTGCCATCCAACCGGAAAATAGATTTATATATATTTAAAGAAGATTTTTATATATATATCTACGGGGKTTTTTTTGCTGTAATGTTGTAAACAGGCCTCCGGAGCTGGAGGCGGTGAGGCAGCCCCCCTGCATGGCCATGGCAGCACGCAGCCATGGGGAGGGCCGTCGATAGCCAGCGAGGTCCCGTCTGCCCTACAGGCCACCGCAGAGGATGCGCTGACTTCTTCTGACAAAGCTGAGGAGGCTTCGTGAATACCAAGGCAGGGTTATTGAAGCTGGGCCTGACAAGAGATTTATTTCTTTTACACGTCCCTCGTCTCTCTGAGGGTGTGGGTGAAACACTGGAAGCTGCCAAGCAGCACTGGGGTTTCTGCAGGGATTTGGGGTGGGAAGGGGGGGGCTYGACAGCCTCGACAACACGGAGCCTTAGCAGTGCCTGCAAATAATTAAACACAAATGTAACTAAAACAAGTCACCATGGCCTAACTTAAATGTCAGGCATGTTCTGTATAACACAGAGATCGCTTTTTCCCTTGCAGATCCTTTTCCATTCATCTTCCTTCCATTGAGAGCTGCTTAGGTTACTGGTGGGGATGGATGAAAGGGTGTGTATGAGCCGAGAGGCAGATGAAAYCATCATCCAGTCACCAAGACTCAGTCTGAGGAAAAAAAATCTCTTTTTGATGTTTCAAAGCCTAGGTTTCCTTGGGCGCTTTTGGGTTTTTTTTACGTTCATCGCCATGTACATCTTCCCTTGGTTTCAGCTGGAAGCACAACCCGTTCGCTCTGTGTAAGTATGGAGTATGGCAGTACCAGATGCAGGTGTCTGAACTCCAGCAGGAAAGCCTGTCACTGTCACCTTTGTTGGTCTCTTCTCCAAGCCAAACGCTTTTGCAAGTCAGCTCAGCTTTTGAATGCTTCCCTGCCGCTCTCTCACTCACCGGTGTACGCAGCTTTTCCATTTCATGCCTACTGAGGATCCTCAGAAACTTWTTATTTTCCTCTGAGCAAGAAAAGTTTACAACTGGACCTCCCTGCCCTGGGTGCCTCTCCCCGCTAAGGTCCCCAAATGTCTCCTGCAGGTTCACGACCGCCTGGACCGCTACTGCTGTGGGTTTCAGCCCGATCCCTCTGAGCCCTGCGTGGAGGAGATGCTCCATGAGAAGTGCCGAAACCCGGCRGAGCTGGTCCTGGTCCACATCCTAGTATGTCCCCCGACTCCCCAGGGGCTGCTCTGGGGCTCAAGATGAAGGTGTCTGGGAGGCGCTTGCAGGGCTGATGTTGCAGCAAGGGGGACATAGGTCCTGTGGTGATGCGGGGGCCGTGGTGGGAGGTGCGCCTTGGCACGGAGGGACCTGGGCTTTGGCAGCTGATGGCCCCCAGACGCTCTCAGGGTTATTCAGTGCATTAAAAAAATGGTCTAAACACCCAAACTGGTGACTTCTCACAGAAAGTGAACTTCTCTTTCCCATCCCGCTGGCAGGTCCGGAGGAGTGCACCGTCCCGCCTGGTGTTCATCGACAACGCGGGCAGGCCACAGCACCCCGAGGAGAAGCTCAACTTCAGGCTCCTGCAAGGCATAGACAGGTAGGAAGGGTGATGCGCACCCTCCTGGGGACATGTCCCGGGCCAAGGCTGAGCTTGCACACATGGAATGGAGACCCGCCCTACGTGCACACCTTTGTGCCTTCCCTGGTCTCCTCGGTTGGGCACTCCTGTGAAGCGGGGCCACCTCCCACCCAAGACAGGGCAAGTGGGTGGACTCGCAAACCCATCACACATGTCCCTGCCTTGAAACTGGCTCTTCCTCCTGCTCTGGGTGGCTGATGGCAGTCTCAAAACACATGTCCCTGCCTTGAAACTGGCTCTTCCTCCTGCTCTGGGTGGCTGATGGCAGTCTCCAAAGCCTATTTTCCCCTCTCTAATTAGCAGCTGTGCAAAAAATAACAAATAATCAGGTATTTCAGTATTTCTTGCATCATTGCCTATCAGGCATTTGGCATGCTATTGGCCCCTTGATTTGGAGCTCATTTGGATCCATTTCTGATGGAGCTGTCCTGCACAGAGTTTTGAGCAGGAGGCTCCTCATCCTGTGTTCATATGTGTGGACATGCATTTCTTCTCAAAGCACCGGGGTGGCCTTTGCTTGGGTGTCCTGCTGCTGCTCTCCTCCCTGCTCGCCCTTCCCTGGGTAACCCCTTCCCTCCCTCTCTCTTCTGCTCCTCCGCTGCAGCTTCCCGGCAGCGGCGGTGGCCACGCTGCGGTCGGGCAGGTTGCAGAGCCTGCTGCTGGAGTCGCTGCGGGTGGACCAGGAGCTCTGGGAGAGCCAGGGTGGCGCGGAGGGCCTGAGACCCCTGCTTCGGACCATCGACAGGCGGGCACGCATCCTGCTGCRCTACATCCAGGAGCGCAACCTGACGGTGTTCGGGGACTCGCCCCGCTGAACCGGCCTTTGGCCGGCACGGCACGCCTGCCTTGCAAAGCCCGGCGGCGACGGAGGTACCTCACACCCTCGGCGTGGGCGATGTGAGACTGTGTGTGGGTGCTTACCTCTCCAAAAGGTGTACCCCCCCATTGTAGTATGCCCCAGAAAAGGAGGTGGGATCTCAGGGAGTAGGAAAGAGGAGGAGGAGACGTCTCCTGAAACAACCCACAACTGACTGAGAAAGGCCTTAAGCAACTTTTATCAAGCAACGGTCTCAGCGTGGATTTTCAAAGGGGGCACATCCGTCAGAATTTCTGTGTGCCTTCACCCCCCACCCCCCAGCAAGTTTGAAAACTGGAGGCTCGGACTACTGAACAGCCTACGGGGACCCTGGGAAGGGCTAAAGAAGCGGTGAGAGGCACTGMTGAAGGCTGGGGGAAGTCACTGGCAGCCTTTTCATGGCTTGCACTGGGCTTTTTTGATGATGCCTTCACTGTTTCCAAAACATTACAGGCAGAGAGGCTGGAGCAGCATGGGGGAAGGCAGAGGGGAGCTTTCTAAGTGGATTAAGCAGGGACAAGTCACCTGAGCCGAGCTCCGTCTTACCCCCACGGAGGAGGTGATGTGTGTGCCTGGGAGCGGGTGTAAACCCCTGCCCGAAGCCGGGGCCAGGCAGGACCCCGGACCGACCGCAGGCAGCGCCTGGCAGCGGCTGCCATCACGGAGCCYGCGGTGCCGTCCCCGTGTGCCGTGCGGTGTGCCGCGGCAGGGCTGGGCTGCTGCCAAGGTGCGTTTTGCATGTGGGATTTGAAGGTTTCAATCTCTCGTTCGCTCTTTCCCTTCGCTGTCAGGGGATTAAAAGGCAAACCTACCCTGAGCTCTGCCGCTTGTGGAAAGTGCTTCTGCCTGCTCTCTGAGGCATGGCTGCACGAAACTCTTTCYAAGGTTTGCAGAAAAATCTTGTACCAAAAATGCCAGGCTATTTCAGCAGAAGGCAATCGAGTGCAAAATGCTTTCTGAGCATGCTGGCATCTCCAGAGAGCCCGTCCTGCTCCTGTCACCTCCATATGCTCTTGCCCAGCAGCCCACTGTGATGGGGCACAGCAGCATCCCAGCCAGGCAAGTCCTCAAGTGTCAGGGCCGAGAGAAAATTCAAAAGCAAAATGAACAGGAGGAAAAAAGATACAGGGATGGGCTCTGCCAGACCCTCTTGCTCTCCGCGGTGTGTTTCCCAGCTGAGGCACGCAGTCAGTGTTTGCTTGCCAGGAGCAGCCAGCTCCTGGCCTGTGGGCTGGCGGTGTGCTACCAGGAGAAGGCTTTTTAAAGGAGCCTCAGGGAGCAACCCTCCTTTTCTCCAGCGCTACAGGTGGARCCTCCATGCTTGAGGCACCCCAAGTCACTTGTGCCTTTGGAAAGTCTTGGTGAGACCAACGTGGGCACCCGCGCTGTGCTGCTGTCCCATTGCCCTAGCTTGGGAGAACACGGCCACCCATGCAGTGGGAGAGGCAGAAAAGGTGGGCGTTCATGCCTTCCCTGCTGTAGCCATCTTAGTGACTTGTCAGTTATAGAGCCTGCAAGGGGATTCTTTAACACCCATGCTGGTAAGCATAAGCAATTACCTTTTTTTCCTTTTTCCTCTTGCTTGAGAGAAGATGAAGCGATGCGTGGGTGACATGAACCAACAGCGCRAGTGCTCTCAGAAAGTGTCGGCACTGAACATCATGGGCACATCAGCATCCAGAGCTCTGGCAGCGTCTTCCCGGAGTCCTGCCCTCCAGTTAGCCAGGGAAAGCCTTTCCCCCATCACCCTCTCCACCCCATGAATTATCACCTAGTTTGCTGTGCCGTGGGATGGATGACTGTCAGGGAAGCCCTGCTAAAGCCCAAATCATGGGGATTCATTACTGGGAGATGAGCTTAGCCTGTAAGCATGGAGGAGAACAAAATAACTCATCCTGTGTCCTGTGAAAAGCCGTGCCCAAGCACAGCCTTCTACGAATGAGGGAGATTAAATGTAACATAATTAAATCCAGAAAATATGCTGTGAAAACTACGTGGTAGCATTACTTAGGATGTGTGGCATCAGTCATAGTCTTATTTTTCTCATTAAAATGAGAAATTTCGTTAAAAGAGAGGTTTTCATCCCATGTAAGCCAAGTTCTCAGCAAGAAGTGAGAGGAAGGTGGGGCATTGCGTGGTGGCCAAAGCTGTTGACTTGGCTGTGCTGGAACAGCAGCTTTTGCCTTGCCTCTGGTTGCATCTCTTGCCTCCGGTTGCATCTGCTTGACCTTAATGTTGCACAAGGTAGTSGGGATTTTTCTAGGTTTTTTTGCATTTCCTTAGTTGTAACATGTGAGTTTGCTGGCTAAACACGTGTAGGAACATCTGTAAACACTTACACATGTGAATAAAAATCGCTCTTGAATTAACAAGGAGCCTTGTACAGATAAATGAGAGAAGCAAAAGCCATGATCTTGCTGAGACTGATCATTAGTCTCCTCTAATTAGTCATTTTTTCCATGGGCTTGCCTATGTAGGCAGGAAAGCGCACAGGCTCTGAGCTGTGGTCACAGCCGTTTGGAGAAATCCCATGGACTGCTCTGGCTGTATCAGCCTTTACCACATAGTGTCAGGTTCGGTTTGCTCCAGCTATGAATGTGTCATATTTCCTATGATAAACTTATTTTTATGGGTTTATAATGTAGTTATAAAAATTCACTTGGGGCCACGCTTGACAAACAAGATCTCATCTCGGGAGTGATTCTGTTTTACCAAATTTCACTGGACACCATCAGGGAGCCTGTTGGGGTGGAGTAACAAAAAAAGGACACGGTACAAGCTGTCTGCGGAGCTGGAGCAGGACTGCTTTGGCTTTAAGAAGGCAGCAGTAGCTAAGCCAGGGAAAAAAACAGTGGAGAAACAAGTTAAGGCACCTTCCCTGGGCTTGCAGGAGCTGAAGTGCAGGTGGCTCCCAGCGGGGGCAATTAAACGCAACCCCCATCCTRCCAAGGATGCTCTTGCTAGCGTCGCTGATGACAGGACAGAGAGCAGCAGCAAGAAGCCAAGGCCACTGGGAGAGTRAAGCCATCTGCATACGAGTGCCCCCGGGGGCCCAGCAGCACRGAGACGAGGCGCCACTTGCTCCACACGTCACCCGAAAAGACCCGGGGCGAAAGCCCGCCGCAGCTGTCCTCCCACTGGGGCTCCTTGCCGGAGAGCATCCCTGCAGCACCCTCGGGCCCACCCTCGGCACCGCGGGAATGTGCTGCTTGCTGCCAGCACCCAGGGAGCAGGCTGAAGGCACGGGCACGCACCCTCACAGCGCTTCGCGAGGGCGAAACTCTTTCTTTCCACAGTGACCAAAGTGGCATGAGCTGTGTTTAACAGACCTGTGGCCGCACACTGCCCTTCAACTGGAAGAAAACAGGGCTGGGGGAAGGAAGGCAGGGGCCAAATTGGCTCCAACCAGCTGAACACACGCGTGCACGTGCATGCATGCAAACCCATGCACACCACCCCGCCCACCTGCATGCATGCACCCACACTTGCACCCACCCACCGCTGTGCATGCACGCACTCGCACGTGCACACAGACACGCACACGTATGCACATCTCCCCATGCATGCGTGCGCACAGATGCATGCACATCCCACAGGCACACAGACACCCACCCAGAGCCCCCCACAGGCACACTACTCCTGTTCAGCCTGTTCTTAACCCCCCAAAAGCTGGTGACCCCTGAAAGCYCCCCCAGCAGCCTGCTCCAGTGCTTTGCTGGCCTCACCCTCCATAAACTAAATGCCTTTTTTCTGCATTTAAGGGCCACGTCTTGAGCTGCCCATTGTGGTCACAGGAMACCAAACAGCCTCCATAGCAGCCCCGTACAGACCTCACAGAGCAGCCTGAGCACCCACTGAAGCCACCCACTGGCTGGGGATGACACCGGTGGGGTGGCACCCAGGGGTGGCACTCAGAGACCCCACAAGATGCTCGGCAAAAACTGCCCAAGTGGCTCCATGCCCACGCGGGTGAAGCATGGGCCGGCTGCTGCCTGAAAGGCAAGAGCTAGCAAGTAAATCCAAATTTATTGTTAAATCACTGGATATAAAAATAATCTGGCTTTTAGAAAGCAATTTATTTATGTTTTCAGTACTTGCTTAAATATTTATGTGGAAAAGGAAAAAAAAAATCCACTCCGACATAGGGCTATCATTGTAGCAACGGTCTTTAGGATTAATGGAAGTAAATTAGCCTGACATTTTATTTACATCCAGCAAAGCAATAGATAAACTCTCCTCGTGATGGATTTTCTTCATTAGTTGGGCGAAYGCCTAAGGTACAGCTTTTGACATTGTTTCTTCCAAGCGGTTAGACAAACAGTTTATCAAAAGAGTATAAAATTGTCAGGAAACGAAGCAGATTAATGACCAGTAAAGGGAAAATCATTGAATTTATGATATAAGTAGCAATATCACTGGAGCTTAAGAAACGGCTTATTAGATAACTGACATGTGCACGCACACAGAAGCGCTGAGACTCCCCTGGATCCGCCACCCCGGCAGCRGCTGCTCCCCAAATCATCCCTTCATGGGGGGGGTCTCTGCACTGAGACGTCACCTCCCTCCTCCTTCCCTCCCCTTAGGTCTGGGTTTATTCTCTAACTCTCTCATTAGAGCTTGGGAACATATTATTTCCTCCCAATTAAAAACCTCTTAGACTGGAACGGCTTCAGGGACAAAGTCTTCATGTCTGCRCAGCAGTAACAGTTGCCGCAACCTAATTTGGCGATTTTGGCTGCTATTACAGCAGTGATAATCATACCAATAACAACAACAATAATATATAGGACTTCTCCGGTCTTTTGATTCCTCGGAAAAATATCCCCCAGCGTTAGTGGTTTATGGATCCCATAAGGCTCCTCCAGCAATTACCTCCGGAATGATAATTAGCTGTCAGATAAGGCAAATGGGGGAAAGGAGACCGGGAACCTGGGGGAAAGGAAGCATTCCTTGCGACGGCAGAGGGGCTGCACCTGCGGGCATCCGAGGTCTCTGCCCCCCCAGGCATGGGCTCAGGTTTTCAAGCCTCAGAAGAGGGATTTTTGGGTGCAAGGACRACTAAGAAACACGGGTTTAACTGGTGCTGTGAATCTCTGTCTCCGAGAGCTGTCTCCAGCAGGTGGCATTGGCTCGACAGGCTGTCTTTTCCCCACGCTTGCCAAGAGCATCTTAAAAGTTTCATCTCTGCACCGGCAAATTTCAAGCTGCCGGAGCATCAGTAATTCCCTAATTCCCTTGCAGCCTAATCCGCCCAGCTGCAATTTATATCCCACCACCACCACCTTTTTCCCTCTGTTACCCTCGCTTTCCAATTAAAATCCAGATCTGCRGAAGTCGCCGCAGCGCGGAGCTGCAGGCCGGGGGCGTGGGGAAGCAGGACGGAGCAGGACGGTCGCTTGGAGGACGACATGCCGCAGCGGCCGGGGCTCTGCCCGCCCAAGCGTGGACCCAGGTGCTCAGCAGCCGCAGGAGAAAACAACCCGTCCTCCCTGCACAGTGTTTAAAATGCATCACACCAGCTGTGCAGAGGTGCAGGAATGGCTCTTATTATTTAAAAACCCGTCCCAGGGACAATGGTGGGGACGAGTCCAAAAGTCCTGAAGTTTGGGAGTTCTCAGGAGCGCTGATGATCCTACCAGAATAGCAGGCCTCCAAATATACCCAAACACTACCCAAAATAGCTCTGGAGGACGAGGTCTCTTAAACTTGACCTTCCCATCATGCCTACGCATACATGCTGTGCCTCTTCTTCCTGCAGCACAGGGTGCCACGGGCATGGGGGGTTTAATCCCTCCAAGCTGGCAGGGGCAGCTCTCTGCGATAAAAGTTTAAACCAAACATTTGCTGCAGTCTATCCTCACCTACGAAACATTTTAAAGTAAAACAGAAGAAGAAGTGGAGCTATGTGTTTTCATTTCTCTCTCTTCCCCACACTAACGATGATAGGGAGGAAATGCTGGAGGGATTTTTTGAGACCGTTGAGAGATGAGAAACACTTGTACAGCCGCACCRAGTGCCGGCGGGTACGAATGCGAATCGGCAGCCTTTTATCAAATCAAGGAGGTGACGGCAAGTGTCCCTGTTCTTGCTCCCAGAAGCCGGGATCATCTCCTCACTTCCACCACCCACTTTGCAAATGACGTGTAAGGACGAGCCCCCCAGACCAGACACCATTAATGAAGCAATGGAGGTAAAACTCTTGCTGTGAGACTTTGACAAGGTGGACCTCATCTGGGCGTGGACAAGCCTTTCTCTCCGGGGTCACCCAGGCATGTGTTTTTCTCTGACTGATCAACCATTGCGGGGTGATGCTGGCCCACGTCTCAGCTCTCTGCAAGGGGCATCTTCATGGCTCTCTCTGGATTGAAGACCTCAAAGGGAGTGAAGGTCAAGTTTCCGAGAACTTGTCTCCTAGAGCTATTTTGGATACCTGCTGTTTTGGTAGGATTATCTCTGTTCCCAAGAACTTGTAAAGTTCAGGACTTCTTGAGTAGACCTTGCAGTTGTCCCTGGGATGGATTTTAAAATGACACAGCTCTTAGGGCTGTGTGCTGCCAACCAGCAGATAAAACAATGCCATGCTTTGGGGCTTTGAAATCCACTGGTTTGTAAACAAGGCAAGCCAAAGACACGAGCATCCTTTCCCAAACAGGAGAAGTTTTCCCTCCCCAARCTGCCTCCACATTGTCCTTGGGGATTTCCCTGGTTTTTTGTTTCACTCCCGAGAAGGATCAGCCTCACCTGTTCTCCTCTTCTAAGCTGAACCAAATTTTATTCCCCTGGTCCATAGCCAGCATCACCAATCCAAGAGATGATGCGCATGCAAAGAGGTTTCTCACATCTAGCACATGGGGGACCCCCCCGGGGACACCCCCCTGCCAGCCGGCGGGCAGGGTGCTGCTCGTGCCCCCATGCATGGAGCGGCCAGGCCGTGCGTGTGCTTCCAGCTTCTGTCTGCAGCTTGGGTTTGGATGCCATGTGAGTTTTTTTCCCCTCCCCAGTCCCTGGCCAAGTTCCTGTTTAGGCAATATCAGACTCACCTTTTCACCTCCTTTTGGGATGGGAGGCTGTAATTTGTGACGCCTGTGCACRGCCAGGCAGAAGAGGAGCTCGTGACATCCCTGGCATCCCTGCCACGAGCACACAGCAGGAGAGGCGAGGAGGAGGAAGGGCAGAGACATCAGGTCTTTTCTTTAAATCCTGGAGTTTTCTTGACCGATACCAGAAACTAATATTTCAGTCCGCAGGGGTGTTATCTCAGCAGATGCCTGACYTTTCCCTGGCTGTCTGGAGGTGGTGATGCCTTCAGAAAGTGCCCAAAAGCGGCAAAGATTTTTCCCACTAGATACTCAGCCTTGGAAAAGCGGAGAGAAACTCTCCAGGGATTGTTCAGTCCCGTCCCCCCCAGTCCAGCCAGGTGAATTCGGGTGGTTTTGAACCAGGTTACAGGAAGAGCCCAAGGAAAATGTGAGTCCTGGCTCTGCATGGAAACGGGATGGGACGTGCCCATGCAGTGGGTATTTCCCTGGGGTGCTGCTGGCTGAGCTCTCCACTAGAGAAGGCATGACAGCACCTCTTCCAGTCCTGCTTTTTGGGYGAGTTTTGCTCTGCTGGATTTTTTTTTGTGGCCACATCCGACCAGGAATGGGGTTTTTATTGCAGGATGAGGCTAGTGGTTACAGTGGTGCAAGCTTTGCTGCAAGTGTTGCCATATTTTTGCAGGTGTTTGATTTTAATCACCCCTTCTGGGTGATCATCAGAAAAGGTTCGGAGTAAGAAAAGCGTGTTACATCCCAGGGCTGTTTATGTACATAAACAATCTGGGGTTTATTGCCTTGACCTTTCCTGAAACAAGTTCTTGGCACCTCTGAGTTAAATCTACAAAAAAAGGGGATCTGTTAAGCTGAGCAGCAGATCTGGGCTTCTAGGAAGTGCATCTGGGTGCCGACAGGATACTGTGAGGCTGAGATTTGCCACAATTGGGACAAATCTTCTTTAACGGTTTTTGTTCAGTTCACCAGGGTCCGCCAGTTCTGCTCCTTGCTCASAGTAAATAGTCTGGGAACAGGTAATTTTATTCAATTTAAGGCAATTCAGCCTAGTTTTCCTTGATTTGGGGTGAGGGGGAGAGGTGGCACAAAATGTATGCACAGAATGGTCAGGTTAGGTCAGATACTTCTTGCTTTATCTTTTGAGCGTGAAACCTGGCATCGCAAGCRAAGACACAGAGTAACGCGTACAGAAAGAGTTCATCCTGGCCGTTCAAGGTGAAGTTGAAAGCTAAGGGTGCAGAGATCAGAGGTCTCTCTTCCCTCTCTGCTTCCACTGAAGACCAGAGCAGTTTGCTGAGAAGCTCAGCAGCTGGTTGTCACACCTGGCTGGTGACCTCTGCCTGCTGCTGCCCAGCTCACCACGGGTTTGCACACCCTGAGTGCTCTTCCCTTCTCCATCCCTTCCTCCAGCTCTGCCCCCATCCCTTCGTCCTTGCCATCCTCAGCTGTAGGGCAAGGGAGGTGAGAGGTTGGTGTTGGGTTCCCCAAATGGTTGGGGTCCAGCTGGATGGTTAAGATGGGGTAGCTTGCACTGCTTCTTCCTCATCTCAGATAAGACATGAAGGTCTCCAGGAAAGTCAGGACCAGGAAAGTCAGGACCTTCAGCAACCCTAACTGGTCTCAAAACAATTAAGCATGTAGACATGCCCATGGTATGTGGGGAGAGGAGCCACGGGAGCCTGCTCTCCTCTGCTGGCAAAGCTGCCCATGTTGGCACAGGTGAGCTATTCACTGCCACGGACAGCTGGGAGGCTTTGCAGGGTGCTGCAGCTCACTGCAAAGTGCAAGCAGCCCTCTCCATCTCCACCCCACCACAGAAGCCTGAGAAAGGACCTTCCCTGCCGACAAAACTTTGCAAATTAAATTTTTCTCCCTACATGGAGGAACTATACGGTGGGGTCRCCCTACGCCGGGGACTCCAGATGTRCCTTCAGCCTCTCCTAGCTAGCCCCAGCATTAAGAAAAGCATTTTCTGWGGTGGGGCTGAGCAAAAGCACACCCACCAAATGAAATCCAGCTAGTTCTTTATTTGGAGAGCAAACAGCAGAAGGGAAGCCAGCACTTGCTGTCCCTGTCCAGCTGCCGGRCGCTGCAAGCCCTGGGCTGGAGACCATTCAGGACTGATTTCAACACCAGCCTCCTCCCTGCGCTTCCCACCGAATGGCTGTTTCAGAGCAAAGCTGGTGGCTGAAGTGAGGATGAAGTGGAAGGGCTGATGCTGGTCAACTAGAGAGGCTTCTCCTAAGGAAAAGTGCTGGCAAGTGGTCTCAATGTTCCAGGCTCGGGGATGAGGCTGGGGGAGCTGGCCAAGGGTAGGCATCTCGCCTCTCCCATGCCAGAAAGAGCCCGAAAACCATTGCTCGTACAGCACAACCGAGCTCCAGCGCTGAGCTGAGAGGGGACGTTGGGGCAGGTCAGGGTGGGATGCCTGGGTGGCACAAGACCAGCTTACCTGTCCAGCTGCTTTGCTGTGGTCCTGAGGCTTAGGGGAAAGCTTTAGGAAACCCTCTGGCTGCCATTCCACAGCTCTGTTGTTATCCATGGCCAAATCTTCTGATTAACATGGATGTTCCTGAGCAAACAGCATTTAAGACTTCAGAGACTCAGGCTCAGGGTGGCTGAGGGAGACTACTGGTGGAGAAATGCAGCCTCCCTTGTCAGCCTCGACTCAGCCAGAAATTTAGGCTGAGGCAGGCAGTGACTGTGGAGGRGTCAAATCAGCCGGCGTGGTCTTGCCCGGGGTTTTACAGGGAGAGGAGGCAACTCATGGGGGAGATGAGGTCCACCCTGCCTGCTGAGCCCCCCCCCTGGGCAATGCTGGGGCCAGCCCTGTTTTGCAAGGGCAGTTTGGGGCGCATGGTGCCACCAGCCCCCGTGTCACCAAAGTCCCCCCTAAGCTCCGTAGAGACGCTGGCACCACCTGGGAGCCGTGTACTTTGACTGTGCTCAAATAAGCCTTTTGATAGCAGCAATGAGGCAATATTTGTCCTGCTTTCTGCCTCCACAAAAGCAGGATTAGGCCATCAGAAAGTCCTGCTGCTTAATCTTCCTTTGAAGGGTCTTGGAGAAAGAAAGGAAAGAAAGGGGAAGAACAGAGCGCCGAAAGCAGGCAGCCTGTGTGAGTGGATGTGTAAGAAGAACATAGGGTAACATGTCTGAGCTTACCAYTTGTGATCTTGAGGTGTCCTCAGAGCCTCAACCTTCCCTGGTGAAAGCTGGTGTTTTTAGCACAAAACAAGAAACCTGAGTCAAAGGCYACCGCTGTGGTCCCTGCAGCGATGAGACCTCCCCTCCATCGCCAGGCAAACCCCAGGCTCCTGCCCCGTCCCTGTTTAAGGCCTCTTTTTTTACTCCCCGCTGCTGTAGCGCACAGCAAGCGAGTGTTTTGCATTTGCCGGGGAGGATTGGAGGTGGCTGGGAAGAGCTGGCTGATGCCGGTRGAAGAGACCAGCCCTCGGTGCCCGTGCAGGGGAACCATATCCACTGCAGCCTCTTCCATGCTTTTATTTCTCCTCCTCTTCTAGAAATGGGAAACAAGCAATACATGTGGGTGCTGTCTCTGGTTCGGCTTGGCAGAGACTTTTCAAGACTCATCACAGTTCAAGAGGGGCAAGAAAATGTGCAAAGCCCCCAAAACATGCATGCTTCTGTGCCGGCAGCTTGGCTTTGCTGTCCGGGGCTCCGCTCCAGCCGGGTCCTGGGCTGTGTGGAGGGAGAGGCTGCTCCGTCCTTCCCTGCCTCTCCCACCCCGTGATGCTTTTGCATATGCCCTTCAAAAAAAAAAAATCTCATCTTCCCGAGGCGTTTTGATTRCTCTCAGTAGAGACTGCCTTTTTCATGCCTGCAGCATTATCACCTCCCTGYCCCTGCGTGCCAGAGCTGCCTCTTGCATGTTCTGCAAAGCAGCCAGGCACCAGCTATTTTAATTGCTTTCTCCCACCCCTCTGCCAGCTCTCGGAGCACAGCAGCACATTACAAGGGGACATGGGGCAGTGGAAGGGCTGGGAAACACAGAACATTTGGGTGTTGAGAGGCAGAGGAAGGGGGGAAAGCAGGTACCTGCTGGGCTGGTGGGTTCAAGCCTCAGCATGGTGTGAGCARAGGTGTCCATGGACTCACCTGCAGGGACATGAGCAATAAAGTAATTTCTCCGTCTTTGCAGAGCTATGGCCTTGAAGTTCACCTCTTTTATTCCATAGAGACCMCTGACTGCAAAAACCAGATGCCATCTGTCCACCGTGCCTTGTAAATCAGATTTTAATAGTCTCGGGGAGARGGCTGTCTCCTGCCGTGTGCTGCAAAGCAGGTCTGCAGGAGTTACTCTGCAAAATTTACATTTCTGAGATGGGTTAGTGATTAGGGTTCCAGCTTCACACTGAGGAGGCTGAAATTCAATTTCTCCCCCTCTCACAGCTTTCCTGGCTGATGGAAGAAAGTGGCTTAGGCCATGCCTACGTTAACCAGGTAAGTGCAGATCTAGTTTTCTCCTCCCGGCTGATCTCCCTCCCCACCATGCTCACACCGCAGCACATCTGCATCCAGCACGGGCAGGGCGAGTCCCGTGGCAAAGGACACCTTTGAGTCGGGACAAACACAGAGGCACCTCCAAGATCCGGTTGTGCTCCATGAAAACCAAAGCAACAGATTGCAGAGATGCTGATGTCGGTGTTGCCGTCTCCTCCGGCACTGTCAGCGGGCGGATTCACACCAGCTACSGGCTCGCTCGGCGGGTAATGCATTTGTTTCAAGGGCTGCTGGGTGCTGCGGTAGGCTACAGCGGGCAGTGGAGGAGAGAGCCAGGGAGAGAAATGGCACAAGGTCAGACTTTGTCTGGTCTTGTACAGCCCTTATACAATTTTATAAGGCAAACAATGTATTCCTCTAGTAATAAAATGGGCTGCTGAGGATGCTCAAAAGTACGGTGAACTGTCCTTATCCCTTTTTTTAATCAWTATATATTGAAAAATCCTTGCCAGTATTACCGGAGGCTGCAAAGCTACCTCTTTGTGAGTAAAGAATCAATAATTTGTTTTCTTCTTCCCTGTATGAAAACAATACCATTAAATCATATTGGTTTATTAAAAAGGCAGTACCCCCCGAGCACAAATGACRAGGCTGATCACAGCCTGCCCGTGGGGAGATACAGCTCTCTTATCCACAGCGTCTACAGACTTACTTATCCAAAAAGAGCTTAGCAAGGCCTCTAAAAATGTGATTATTTATTAGTCGGCATGGCCAAGTTTTGAACCCCAGAGAGGTACCCACAGGGGCAGAGCAGATATAGCCCAGCGTTACCTGCTGGAAGCTTTGAGACAAACCTCTGCTCCTTCTCCTCCATCTTCGCCACGGGGATTTGTCATGCAGGATGGCTCCCCGCAGCTGGCCCGCAGCTCACTCACCTCTGCCATCTTACGTGAAAGAAATGCATCCTTCCAGACCGTGTATCGTGAAATGGCAAGAGGGYGGTTAGCTTGGTCGTATCCTGGGGCAAGTCAAGTCCTGTCTGCTCATCAAAACCCAAAACACCAGCAAGGAAGAAAATGATGCATGAGACAGGAGGAAAAAAGRCTGAGAATGATCTAATGGTTGCAATGATCCAATCCATTAATTTTTTTCATCTGATGCCATTAGAGTTTAAGCTTTTGACAGGGTACAGGAGAAGAAAGGTGCCTCACGTTAGCATCTTCTGCAGAAGCAAACCTGCACCCTTGGTTCACACGGGCAGGGGCAGCCGTCATACATTTTGCAGGAAACCTTTTCCCCCCACCTCTGCAGCACAGCAGYGGCTGCAGCTGGGCCACGCATCAATTAACTAGATGGGGTGAAGGCGCAAAGGCAGTATGGCTTGTATGGAAGCCATTTAATGGGGAATCACTTAAAGAAATGCCCCCCCCCCACTCCATACAGCCCCCAGAGTTGTTCTGCAGGACATCTCCGTGGACGTGCTTGTGATGGAGCTACCTGAAGGTTTGGGCAGGGCTCACGAGGCTGGAATGAGGTGTCTGATGAGCAACTTCTGGAACTAAGGGCATCAAAGCAAGYTTGTTAAAATGTGCTAACGAGGGGTAGTGTGGTACACAGCTAATGGGGCGAGCCCAGCCTCGGCCAGTTCGTGGGCTGTCCTGACTGTGCAAGCCCTCCGCAGCGCTGGGATGCATTTTAATCAGCACTCAGATATCGGACAGGAAAAGGAAATATTGCCCTTCCTTTTCCATAAAGATTCGATTGTTTATTCCACCAAAACCCTGGCGAGGCACCTTTCCAACAGACRTGTCATGAATAAATATTTTCAAAATAATTAACTTAACCTAAACGTTAAAAAACCCCACTTCTGTTGTATAGCTAGTGGTTGTGGAGCTAATATAACGGAAAAAACCTTCATCTCAGCCCTGGACACTCTCTGTGATAGCTGTCAAAAATGATTACTGTTAGCTCCTGGCAGTTTTGCACCGGGTTCACCCTAAAAAATGAAAAAAACCTTGATTCGAGCCAGCAGTGACTTCAGGAAARAGGCGAGTTGCAGGCAGGCAGGAGTTAGCGGTTCAGGCTCCCGCCATCACCCCGGGTCCTGTTTCTGCAGCCGCAGCCCCGCTGCGACGTGGCTGACGGCTGCCACGGGGATGGACCCCAGCTGTTTGCGAGCTTGGAGTGAAGACCCCATTCCTGGCCCCATTCTGAGGATGTGGCTCAGGCCTCTTTCCGTCAGSGGCTTCAGTGCCCCCTTTTTGGGTAAAGGGGGAAGCGGGAGGTGCAGCGCCCATAGCGGGGTGGGAGAGGAGAGAGGGAGGAGGCAGGACTTGCGGGGGGAGGCAGTGGGACACCCCCTTTTCAGAGGACCAAAGGAGACTGCAGATTAAATCGATTATCGAGCTGGTTCCTAATGAGCCTGCCACAGCTTCACGAGGTGGATCAAAGGAATTAAAATCCTGGGGCRAAATAAACATTTCCATTCAAGCCCTATTAGTCTTCCTTACCCCCACTCTTTCCCCAAAATCCTTATCACCAGCCCAGATGCTCAGTCCAGCATCAGTTACGAGGATGCCGGGACCTTGGTGTCGCACCTATTTCCAGGAAAGATTGTGTGATATCTGGAGGACGTTGGGGTCATGAGACCTGCCTCTGGGTGTTCCCAGGAGCGCTGGTGTTAGGACCGGTCTTAACATGCTGCCACTCACCTTGGGTGCAGCCCATCACCCMGCAGCACTGTGCAATGGATGCTGCCATGAGGTACCGTGCTGTGCGAGSTACCGGAGCTGCACGGGGGTGCATGGGGTCCCAGAACCACCCCACGGGTTATCTGGCAGGGCATCCCCATGCTTCTCTCGGCCTGGGGACAGCAGTCCCTGCCTGGCCTCGTGGCTGTGACTGAGCTCTCCCGGTCCCCAGGCTCCGAGCAGGGTCCCCGCGGGCTGGCAGAAGACCCCAGAGCTGGAGATGATGCGTTGGAGGGAGAYAACCAGCACCAGCCAGCCTCTGCTTGGCCTCTCCTTCTTGGCTAGCACGGGCGAAGGGGCCGCTGGGTCCCGAGTAGAGGAGGGGGCAAAGTTGGTGGCCTGAGGTCAGAAGGCAGAAGGACTTCACAGGGTTTCCGAGCTCTGATCTCCACCTGTAGCTGAAAGCAGAGCACAATCCCACAGCAAAGGAGCCGGCCAAGGCAACCCAAGCACAACCCCTGGAGCCCAGGGAGCCATCACCGAGGCTGGCTTCATCCCACACCTCTCCATGAGATTCTTCACTCGTGGCCCTTCTTACAAGCACCATCATTTCTCCCTTCTCTCTCCCTCTGCAAAGGAAGAGAATTTAAAGATTAAACCTTGCTG
Organism: Oceanodroma leucorhoa; assembly: GCA_030449065.1. Classification (NCBI taxonomy): domain Eukaryota; kingdom Metazoa; phylum Chordata; class Aves; order Procellariiformes; genus Oceanodroma; species Oceanodroma leucorhoa. The sequence continues at coordinate 2,902,077 of JASVER010000053.1, forward strand.
AGAAATAAAAAAATCCTAGGTCCTTTGAGACACAAAGTGCAGCCACAGCCCAACATCAGGAGTGGGGAGACAGCTTCTCCACATGTTGGGGGAGGTTTGTCAGGTAGGAGAATATTTCTCAACTGAACACTCTCCCTCTGGTTTGGATTAATAGCTTGGCTCCAGCTTCAGGTAGAAATGCCCCACCCCTCCCATAAGAAATAAATTTTAAAATGTGACTAGCCCAAGAGAAGAAATATCTGCTGGATGTCTTTTTAATGTCCAATTTTTTTCCTCCATAAAGCATTCCTCTTTTAAAAGCACTCCGGCTCTTCACAGCTCATTTTCCTTGGATTTTATAGGGATGCCTGTACYGAGCACATGCGGGTAACTAAGTTTTCATGTTGCTTTTAATGCAGTGACATACACAAGATACATGTAATAAAAAGAACAAGGTGAGCTGTTSCCAGCAAACAATTTATTTCTGCTTGTGAATTATCCATGAGGAGACCTAGATATGGGTTGTTGTTTTTTTTTACATAGTCAGCTATTAGTCAAAAGTATTTGACACTCCACGTGATGGTATTTCTCCCCACTGCCGGTCGCCCTGCAGCTTGCAGCCGCAGCCCCTCTGCCCTCGCCCCTGCCAGCGCGTTTCCCCTGCCCRTCGCCTTTGCGCAGGGAGACGGAGGTTCGCGCGGGTTTTGTCTGAACACGTTCCTGTGGTTTTGGGATCCTCTCCCGCTCCGGAGAGGACCCTGAGCTGGGATTAAGTTGCCGCTGTGTTGGAGCACKGGGGGAAGTTATTGAACACGAACTCAATATATCCTTTGTACTTCTCTTAAACTAATAAACAATAGATGTTCTCTTCAAAGGTAAAGGAAGCTAATAAAACACTCACAAGCTCTGCCTTTCAACCCCAATAAAATCCCAGCAAGATGATGCCAAAGTGATCCTTAAATCCAAGCACTGAACTCGACATCAAAATGCCAGCCCCCAAATGCAAGAAGAATATGGCTGTTTTCTCAATTCACGTGGGAAGAGCCGGGGTTTGGAGGGCTTGCTCTTTCCCTTTTGCCATCGGGTGGATGAAAACATTTCACCTAAAACCTGGTAGTTAAAAATCAGGTCTTTGATCTCCTGTGGAGAAGTCACCCAGGAGTTCTAAGTTCCAGATGCGGCATGGGTTTGGACAATCTTTATCTACATTTTAGCAATATAGGGGCAAAACACAGCGTCTGCTCCACAATTTTTTTTACAGTCCCCACAAATGAAACCCTTTGGCAGGTGCCCTTTGCTATTCATCACACGGTCTCTCGAGACGGGAGGAAAGTAAGTRAAGATGGAGAATAGAGGGGAACACGTGCGGCTCCTCTGAGATAACCCTCTCGTGTGGCAGAGGTCCCCTCTCTGGACGGAGAACCTGAAACTCACACCTTGAGGAGGAAACAGCTCTGATAAATGGTGTGGAGYGAGGCCAGCACACCCATGGGACACGCTGCTTATTGCTCGGGCTGCTCCACAGCCGCTCCGCTTGACCAGCAACCAGTGGGAGAGGACAGGGAAGCTGCCACCAAATGCAGAGAGGCTTCTGATACCAAGAGCAAACTTGAATTCCACTTCTGAGGTGGAGGGTGATGCACCAGTCGCAGTCTGGCCTGGCAAAGCCTGGCCTTGCTCCGTCATGGGCTCTTGGGCTGCAGCCAGGGCTGCACAAAGCAGTTCGCCCAGGACTCACAGTCCCACGAGGACTCAAAGTGGGCTCAGAGGAGTGATGGAAGGAGGGTACATGCTGTTCTTGGCTGGGGTGCACATGCCATTTTGCACAGTGGAAAGGAAAGCGTGCATGGCGTCTGACCATGCATCACTGTGAATTCATGGTTACTTTATTCTCCTTTGGCTCAGGCCGACGGCCAGCTTGCTCGGCTTGGTACAAAGGAGGAGGAAGCAGAGGAGCAGACCAGGAGCAAGTCACTTGGCAGGAGCTGAGTCCCAAAGCATCATGTTTTCCAGCGCCAGAGTGGTGCGTGCTGCTCTCACCGGCTGCTCGGGCATCTGAAACACGAAGCCTGGGAACCGGCCTCCTGGAGACCTCCAAGGGCATCTCTCCTGCAGCCTCTTCCCCAGGGTGACTCTCCTTTTGGCCTCTATCTCCTGGCAGCCCCCTTGGTCTTTTCCCCTGCTTGCTGCTGTGCTGCTGGCCCGCCAGCACAGGGAGGGCAGTTGATGAGGGCTGGCAGGAGCCTGGGCACGAGTCTGAAACCCAGAGAGAAAYGGGAAAGGCGCGGCATTAATTATGATGGCTTGGGACCAGCTGGAACCATTGCACCAAGTTAACTGAGGAGAAAACAGCTGACAGCTCAGGGACGAGGTGGCCTGGGGGRCTTGGCGGGGGACGCCAGATGAAAACCACCACCGCCTGCCAGCCCCCTGCCCTTTCCCAGCCTCAGCCCTGGAGCATCGCCCCGGTGTCACCACAGACGCAGCTTGGATAATGGGAAAACAGAGTGAGCCCACTGGCAGCAGCGCTTTCCTTTGAAGCCCTGCCATTACATGTGGGCTCTCAGACTGGCAGGATTTGAGCTGCCGCCTTAGCTAAATTGGGAAATTAATTACCCTAGCTGCACCTCCAAGTGAATGATGGGCAGCTCRCTCTCGGCGATGCCTGGTCTCGAGTGACTAAATCAATCTCAGTGAAGCAGCCTGCAGCCTCGTWGCTTGGCGTGCTGCAGGACCGTGGCTTTCAGTAGGCAGGATGTTAAGGGAAACACCATACATCGAGGTCCAAAGTACTTGGAGCTCTTGGTCGTCAGAGAGCTGGGCTGGGTAGCGGCAGACACACATCAGGTGGCTGCTTCCACTAGATGTACCAGTGTGGTTATTTAAACTCTTTAAATGGAAATGGATGAAACCTATTAAAATAAATGGCACTGGTTTTATGCTTCTTGTTGCCTCTGCTTCAAGCTGCTGGTTTGCAATTAGTTTGCATTTACAGATAGTTTGCATTTTCCGTGTGTTTCCTTGCAAAAGCATAAAAAGTCAGGTTAAAAAAATGCATTTTGAGTCTGTTTTGATTCTGTGGCAAGGGATGGTTCCCCCGTGAGTCAAGGAGCTTCAGAGCTAAGCAATAAATGGGTCCCTTTTATAGCCAGTTACAGGTTTCCCCCTCTGCTGTAAATCATTGTAAAGGTAAGTACGCTCCCAGGGCAGGAGCCCSCTTATTTCACAGCCCCGGCAAAGCTGGCTGTGCCTGCAATGCCACACACGTACTTCATGGCTCTCTGCTTTTGTCTTTTTCTCCGGTAAGCAATTGCATTCAAGGGCCTGATTTTTGTTTATCCCTCTGCAACCCGTGTGGTTGTTTACATGAAGGCAAAGGCTATGAAAAAAAGCTATCAAACTAGAACAGGGGAAAAAAAAAGGGAAAAGCTCCCTGGAGCTGCAGTTGGATGCGCTGCCTGCACCTGGTTGGGTTCAGGCATGTTTGCTTGCTCCTGAAACTGTTGAYCACCTGATGGTGGTAATATTTTCCTAAAATTTATATGGGATTGGCTTTAAGGGGTTCTTTTTATTTCCACCAAGCAGAGTGTTTCCAGGTAAACCGCTTATCTGGCCTGGCACAGCACAAACCGAGGAGCTCTGCATGTCTAATTTTGGTTTTTATTTCCCCCCTGAAATGTTATTGCTTTAACAGGCAGCTGAGAGCCCAGAGCCAAAATCCTTGCCTAGATGGCAGTGCCCCCAGCACCTCCTCCCTCTCCTCCATGCTTCTTGCCATGAGAATCCCATAAAAAACCAGGCACATTTCATGAAAGCGTTGGCCAGATGGCCACCAGTCCCCCTATCCTGCTAGTCAGCTTGAGCAGCAGCCTGAGCCTCTGCTTCCTAACCCAGGTCTGTCACACCGTGCCACCAACAAGACACACAAGAACACCAGGATGTTGTGTGGTCCTTGCTGAGTCGCTACAGAAAGTCTTTTTCCTTGAGCCACAAATTGGGGTTGGGGGGAGATGCGCGGCTGGGTAAATAAATCAAGTATTAAAGCTTTCTTGAGCAAGCAGAAATGGGCATCACCCACCAAAAGGTGGGGGTGAAGGAGGTGAAGAGGCTGCCCAAGCCAACCTGCACAGCTCCACGCCATGCCCCTATGGTGGTAGCTATGTCAGGAAAAGCAAAACACAGGGAGAGATGCCTCCAGCCAGCCCAGACCCAGTTGCACCTGGGTGGGATGGAGACACAGGGTGCTGCGGGGYGGGCAGCCACCGGCCCCCGCCGCTCTCTGCCTCCGGGCGGGTGCCCCTGCGGCGGGGCCGGGGGAGCCGCTGGGCAGCAGGCACAGCTCTGTGCTCGCCCAAGCCCGGCACTTGTATCTGCTGGGAAGGCACGCCACCCTGCACGGAGCCCCTGGGGACACTCCTGGTSTAAACGGTCCCTGAATACAAGCAGACCTGGCCCCTGGGGCTGAAGGGTAGGGAAAGGCCAGTGTTCAGTTCTGTTTTTTCTCAATATTGGTGAAATCACCCCAAAGCAAGAGATCCGTCGGAGTCTGCACAGCAGCTGCCGTCTCAGTAGCTGTTCGTGGATGACAACAGGGACCCGGCAGGTTTTTGCCGGGCRGACTGAAGAAGCAAGAGGAACTGACTCATCACAGAACTGCCACACCRATAGAAATGTCCACAGGAAAAGACCGTGGGAAATCCACACACAGTGGGAAAGCGAGATTGCTACCGCCGACAGTATGCCTGCAGACTGTCCCACCTCCACCCACCTTACCCCCACGCTGGCCAAGACRGAGGAGGCGACAGCTATTGCTGGCGACCAGAATAACATCAAAATGYGGAAGGACAAAGGAGCAGGGAGTCTCTGGGACAGGGAAGAGCGATGCTAAACTGAGTGAGCTACATTATGCATACAGGGACACGGCTAACCCAGAAGGTAAATCAGGCAATTCAAGCAAGCATTTGAATAAACACCAAACAAAGGGAAACTCAATTAAATTTTAAAGGCAACACATTTTCAAACGGCAGGACTAAGCAGCATTTAAAGGTGATGATAGCTGCCAAGTTATTTTGAGCAAACAGGAGGCTATTCGGTTTATCTGTTTGAACGTGCCAACAATTAATTTGGTAATCAGCATGTTCTGAAGGGACGATTTGAGAGGGTGACAAGGAGGGCCAGGCCCTCAGTCAGCGTAAATTCACACCGGCTTGCTGCATCGCAGCCAGCCCCGCGCTAGCGGAGGGTTTGGCTCAACCTCCCCTGGGGGGGACGCGCTGGGGGAAGTGACTTCCCTTCCATAAGGCCAGTGATGTGCTTCACACACACGCAGATGGTGATGCTTCCCATACCACCCACAGCACAGATGGACTGTCAGTCATCACATTGAAAGTCATTCCAAGAGTGTGCCTACCCCAAGTCCAGCAGGGAAAAATTAAGTGCTCTTTTATCCACTAAACCTACCCTGCCTTACACGGCCCAGACACCAGCAGCAGAAATATTGTAGAARTAAGTCTGCTATTTATATAGCTCAGCAGATGAGATACAGCAATAAAGATGCTGACGTTACCCTTTTGTTTAATATAMATTAAATGGTGTTGTGCTTATACAGTCCCTTTCACCCAGGGATACCGGAGAGCAACAACCTCCTTGCTGTGCAGAGGGACCAACTTCTGACCTGAAGAGGTTAAAGGCTGGGGTCAGAGCCCTTGCCAGCCCACCTGCAGTGAACGTGCCTCAGAGCCATCTACACCAACAGCCTGCAGTGTCTTAAGAGAAGTCATTTCCTAAGTGTCTTAATTTAATTTGGGTCCTGTGAGGTGCTGGTGTCTCAGGGCGAGCCATGCAGACATCCTGGAGCAGTGGATGCACTGAGCCTTAGAGACAAGGACAAAAAGGTGGCCTGAAATGAAAGGGGGGGGAGGAAATCATCTGTAGACAGCTTTGAAAAATATTCCCGTGGTACATTTACCTTGAGTGATGTATTTAGTTGTTAGAGACTGAGGTGATGAAGCCAAAAAAGGCACTTTGCGTTATTTCTCACCAAAATCATCTAAGAAATGCTCCAGTTTCTCCTGCAAACATATTTCCTAAGCTGTCTTTTAACGGTTTTGGTTTTCCTTTTTATTTTCCTTCCCTCCACAACAGCTCTTAAATGTCCCAAGTTATTGCTCTTAAGAATTGTTATTTCCTTAAAATAAGGATCTGTCCAAAAGAATCAGGGGAGGGGAGAGRAAGGAGACAGAAAAATCTCAATTTGAACTTTGCAAACCTAAATATTTTGATTAAATATCTCCAGTCACTTTCTGGATGTGTAAAACCCGCACCAGGTGACCAGTCTGGATTGCAGCTAGCATGTCACTGCCTGCTCCTACCACCCACAGGCAACCTGTGAGAAGAAAGAAGCCAAAAGCTGGAGAAATCCATAGGGYCAGTAAAAAAAAGTGCAATAATTTTGCTAAGCAAAAGCTAGCCAGTAATAATTTATGGTAGGCATGGGTTTTTCTGGATGAGGTCAKGGGTTTTTCTAGATGAGGTTTAGGATTCTGCATGCTTGTCAAGGTCTAAGTGGACTGTGTAAGCACTGGAGCAGCTCTGGCTGGTGAGAAGATGCTCAGCTGGTGGCCGCCACCTCGCTCCCCTGCCCCAGTGTCCCACCCAGGCGCCCCACTGGGTGCGCAGAGGGAGATCAGGAGGAGCCGGGTTGCACCCATATGAGAACATCGCTCATGGGGGACCAGCATCCTCACTGCTTCTCGCTTGGCCAATAGCTCAGTGATGCCTCCCTGCTGCAGCCAGCCRAGCGAGCAAGCTCAGGACACCCATCTCTAAGCCACTCTCCATCATTATAGAGGACAATTCCTGCCTGGAACAAGGGTTTAAAAGCCACACAGAGGATGCTGATAGTTGCCTGGCAGGACACAGGCTATCTCAAAAGGACTTTTAAAATACACATATAAAACAAAAGAAAAAATAGGATTTCATTATTATTTCCCAGTGTGTTAGGTTCCGGAGAAGCTGGCACACAAGTGCTCTAGTAATTTTCTGACATGAGCTCCTGCRGGTGATCATGCCAAATACCACCTGCCAGGCTGGTTGGAACAAGTCCCTCCCACCACTCGATAGTCCTGGAGAGGGTCTGACTCAGTGGCTTTTCAGCCCTTGGTTTGTGCTACTCTAACCTGCTCCTCAGGCAATACCTCCTGGGCAACTGTCTTCCATTGTGTTGGGCAAGGGGTGGTCCATTTAGGACAAACGCCACCCGTAAGTCTCAACTCTCCACAGCCCCGGCGGCAGCATGTCCTTCTCGAGAAACACACCCAAGCCAGATTGGAGTTGAGCCTCTTCAGAAATGTTTCTATTCTTRGATACGGTTTTTGAGGGCGAGTTTGGGCTATAAGCAACTGAAAATCAGGGTAGTGTGCATTGCTCTGGCTCTATTAAAGTCACTGTCACCCTTGAGAAGTCCCGTCCTGTAGGGAACCCTATTACCATACAACCTGCAGCACCTGCTCCAACACCTCACGTGTGCAAGCTGTAAGTGCTCCATTCGGTCCTTCTTCGCCCTCGTACCGTGTCGGTAAGGAGCCCTCCCGCAGCAGCTGGCTGCACCTTGCACTTTGGCTAATTAAAATGAGAGATGAAACTGCAGCCAGAGGAAATCCTCCTAGATGATCCATCTCCGTAAGCGTGGCCATGCCTGGCAGCAGACAGTTTGAGACCAGCTTGCGATTAGCATCCTGCGCTGGCCCCAGAGGGCTTTGGATTTAATCCCAGCTATTTCTCTTCTTCCAGGACAATGGGGCCAGACAGCACACAGAGCTTAATGTATTTGCTTTGGGAGCAAAAACAAATTACGCAATAGTGGAAGGTGCGAGTCTCTTGCACAACACAGCTTGTCAAAAGGAGCCCCATAAGCTTGCCTGAGGAACAAGCTTCTTTGGAAATACAGTAAGCCAGCTCCAGCCCTGCCCTGCTGCACGTGTTAGAGGTGCAGCCCCAGCCCCTGTGCATGGAGAGCCTGCATTCGTTACAGGATTAAACCTTAAGCAATGCCAGGCAAGCATTCCTTCTGATCAATTAAGAAGTGGCACTGACAGAGAAAAGTCCCACTGGGTTTTCTTGAAATGTGAAGGCTGGAGGCTGTGCGAGAGGATGTTCGTGTGAAGCAAAGGAAACAAACAGCCCGTGGGACAGGGGAGGATCGGGGCGAAAAATGGAATGGGCCTGCAGAGCACTGATGGCAAAGTTATTAAAAGGAAAGAAAATTCATTACAGGAAGTGATGCTAGCACTCCAGAGCAGTTCCTGAGGTAGTATAAATCAGCATAACATTCCCGTGCCCAATTTATGACAGCTACAGGCTGGGCTACGTACTCTCAGTGCTGCGTGCTCTGGCAGAGGAGGAATTCGGGTATAGCAACGAGGCTCTGGTATAGACATTCTTACACTGGGAAGGTGTTGGAGGCAAATGGCTACATCATCGTCACAATTCCAGTGTTCTAGCTGAACAGAATCAGAATTTGAAAAGGAAAAATCCTTTAATTTTGTTTCCACCTCGTAAAGTACTTGTAGCACTGATGAGGAAGACAGAACCTGAATGCACATTTTTGGAAAGCACATTTGATTATCTTCTGGAAAAAGCGAGTCTCTGGAGGCAAGAGACCGCTTCATGCTGGAGTTAAGAGCATGGAAACCCACATGTACGATACTTCATTGCTCTGTAGCCAATTTTGTTGATTAGAATCATTAGGATACAAGAAGAAAATAGTTAATGTGCTGTAACCAATCTGCAAATGTTAGAAAATCTGCAATCATATAAAACCAATTTTAAGTGAAACGGGATGGCCTACAAATCACTGGCAAAGGATTGCTACCAAAGGCACTGAGAAAGACAGGCAGGAAAGCAACACACAGACCAATACCCTGCCCAGGACAAAAGGTGGTTAGGGGAACACAGGCAGCTCACACMCCCGAAGAAAATTACTTCTGAAAACTGATGCAAAACGAATGCTGACCAGACTTCATCCTTCTGAAGGCTCATTTAATACTGACTTCGTAGGGTGCCAAGATTACCACCCTTGCAACAGCCAGCAGGATGGCCAGTGGCCACAGGGCTACATGCAACTTGAATGGACATGGGGATGCAAGGCTGCTGCAAAAACCTGCTGTGAGTGGGAGCTCATCAGTCAGTGAGGTCCTGGTGGCTTCCCTAAACAGCCTGCTCTCATGTCTGTCACCTGTTTATGAAATTCTTCTCACCTCAGCTCTGACATTCATGGCATGTGATGTGCAGCCACGTGGAGACTTCAAGGCACAGCTCAGATATTCACTCCACTTCAGCAAGAAGCCCATTTTGTCCTACGAAAACAACAGGAGTATTCACGCGCCCCTTTAAAATACCAAGATAAAAATTATTAGTTGGCAAGGCTACAATGGCAAAGCGAACACAAACTTCGGGATTGTTGTTCTGGGTTTTTTTTTCCCCCCTTTAAATCATAAATGTGTTTGAAAACAAAGCAAGACATAATGAAAATGAATATACAGAAGTAGCACTTGCCTGAAGGTCCAATGTTGTACTGCGGTGTTTCACTCATTTTTCAACCCTCCTGTTTCTTGTCTGATTTGTACAGCAATGTTTTCCTCCCCCCTCTCTCTAGAACTCATATGAGCCTTGAGATGCTCATCTATCAGCCCATCACTCAGAAAGCAAGCCATTTATCCTACTGTTTAAACATCCATCCAGACGTCAGGAGGATGGTGGGGACTAGGGAGGGAGAGGAGAAGAAAGCACTTTTCCTATTGCTTTAACGTTGGTTACAAACTATGGAGGATGCTAACTTCTATTAATGAAACATCTCACGCTCCTGCCCCTGTTTCCCTCTCTTTCCCAAGGCCTGTACTTTTGACACAGAGCTGCCTTCGAAAGATAGCATCATTTAGGATGTCCACCTAAAGGAGGACTGTGCAGGATCAGGTTTTAAGTAGGCAGCGTGTTACCCCAGCAATGAAGTCAGATTCTGATCTTGGGGAAAACGAGAATAAATCTAGAATAAACCACTCCCCTGACCAGAGCAGCAGAGGTGCAAGTGTCATCAGCCCAGGCCCTGCCATGCACTCTGTCCAGCCCACCGCGACGGCACCCACKTACTTGCCCCCTGCCTGACTCCGCTTCCTCCCACCAACATCCAGGAAAACCTGTGCCCAGAAAGCTTCCCYTTGCGACCACCTGCCTATTAGCAAAGCATGTACCTGTTAGCAGCTATTATCAACAGATTATTCTGATCGAACACCAAAAAATGATTTTGAGCAGACTGCTGTAAGTGCAACTTCTTCCCCATCACCTCTTCCAAACCATTCCCTTCCTTCCCCACAGACCTGTAAATAACTCACAAAATGAAAACAGATCTTAAAACACAGTAAATTATTTTATCCACTCCATCCCTTCTATCTCCCATCTGCTACTCCAGCCTTTTGCTATTGGGGTGCAGTGAAATCTGATTTTAAACATGAAGCTGGCACTGTAGTCTCATTCTCTTCAGCCAAAATATGAAAAATAAAAAGTTACCCATATACACATTTTATCACAGCAATAGATAAATCTATCACAATAACCATTTTGACAGATAATAAAAAGCAAAAAATATTGAGGAGGCTTACAGCAGTTTAATGAAGGCTCTCGTACCAAATCTTGAACTCAAAGTTACAGTCAGAGTTATTGAAAAAAATAACTTACAATGAAAAAGCCGATGAGAATTGCCCACCTAGCCATGGAAYTAACGGCGGTTTAACGCTGTGCTTAAATACTCACTACACAAGAGAAACGAATTTAAATCACGACCAATGTACACACAATTCACTTCCATTCTGTTTTCAATTACATGTATTCAGCACGTAATTTAACCTCTGGAAGTTACTCTGAAGAACACAGAGGTTTTTGTTTTTTTTTTTTTTTTAAACAGTCACTGGAAATAAATACCATTTGAAGAATACACATGGAGTGCAATAAAACGGACACTTAGGCACTGGCACAGTCCTCTTCAGCCCTCTACAAACTACAAGACAAGAAGTTTTAAACCACAGATGGAGTGGAGAGCAGGGCAGAGCTGTACAGGTAGCGCAACAGGTTATGTACTACACAAGAGCACATCTGCAAAAGGTCCCAGGAGATTTTTGTTGAAGATGCAGCGTATCCACACCAGGTATATTGTGAAGGGYTTAATGTTTTCTGAGAAGGTGTGATTCTGATGGGACAATATATAAGGCATGTAAGTGTTTTCCCCTTGCTCTTGTATCCACACTTCATATTTCACTTCTCTGACCTTGAGATATTTCAGGTTCCAGGGGATCTGCCAGGACACRGCAAGTTTAGCTTCGCTCGTGCCCTGGACAGAGGCTTGACACTTGGCATCCCTCACTTTGCCAGGGTAGAGGCTACCAGACCACTTCTGCTTCTTGGGTCCGGGCTTAGACTTCACAGTCTGCCTGATGACATGGATGAGAGAAGGGATGTTCACCTTCGTGTCCTGGTAGGCACGGAACAGCCACTCGGGGTTGCGGCAGCAGAGGTGCCGCGGCACCTCTGTGCTCTTAATGATGCGCTCTTGCTCAGCTTTGTCCAGATGAGCAATCCCACCCTGATCCCAAGGTCTGTCCGGGTAGGTAACGGTGTCTTCCCTGTCGGTGTTCTGCCAGGCAATGTACTGCAGGTCCATGCCAGGAAGGGTTGCCAGGGTTTTGTAAGGGGTATAGTGTTCAGGGTTGATAGCATAAGGAAAGAGCTCCACCACCGTGGCACCTCTTGGCAGGAAGAGAGACATGACTAATTGGGCCCCATGCATGCTGACCAGCATGGACGCATTGCTGATCAACCGGACAATGTCAGAAAATGAATGCTCCTCCAGAGAGACAGTAATGGTTTTCATCTGAAACTCCTGAGCGAGAGCCAGGATTAGTTCTGCCTCATTTAGGATAAGTCTGTTGATTGTTCGACTGAACACTACGATGTACTCCTCACTGGAGCTTTCCTCCAAGCTGATGTTCAGCTTCTGCATCATGAATTTGGTGAACTGCCTGATCTCGTTACCAGAAACCAAGATGTTAGCCTTCGGCCCTTGCGGCTGGACAAATCCGTACTGGTACCAGGTGGTGATTTTGGACAGTCCCACATATGATTTGGTAAAGCAGAGGAGCCTGCCCAGGGTTTTAAGCTGCTCCCTGAGGAGCGGCTGCTTGTTACTCAGTAACTTGTAGAGGTCAAAGTRAACACCTTCACTCCACCCTTCCATGAAGAAGAGCCGTGCCTCCAGATCTAAATCAGAGAACTGCTGCATGGTGTAATAAATGGGGAGGAGGTCGTCATGAAAGACATGCATCAGATTGTCTGGATTGAACCTGTTAGCGATCAGCGCCACATCAGGCACGAAGACTGGCTTTGGCATAAATTTCAGCGCAGCAGCTGGCAGCTCCACAAAATTGAAGTACTGGGTGTTGTGATCTTCCACTGARGAGAGGTCGAGCAGAGCTGGCTGGAACCTCCGGGAGCCCAGGTTGGGCAGCATGACCGAGGAGTTGCTGTGAAAGTAGACAAACTCCTCAGCCTCGGTAGAGTAGCAGAGGGACTCAAAGCGGCAGATGCGGTCGGTGTGCATCCTGCCAGTGCACACCATCCTGGTACCATCTTCCACCAGTGCCTGGAGAGCTGCATGGTAGTCAATCTGAACCTGAGAGAGTTCCTGAGACTGGCGTGTGAGGACCAACTCCTCTTCAACCATGAAGACATGCTCTCGCAGTTTGATGTATTTCCACAGCACAGCAGCGAGGACAGACACGAGCAGAGCATTAAACACAGCTGCTATGTTCATTCTGTAGTTAGATCCTAGCAAGACGACAGGTGGGGAATGCAATGGAGAGGGAACACATCATTAACACTCGTTGACATGGTGAGGGCAAAGACCTGTGGAAAATAAAACAAGAAAGGAACTATTTAAACATCAGGTTTACATCTCCACCATAAATCATATTTTATGGGCCATCCAAGAGTTTAATCTTTTTTCAGCATTTTTTCCCCCCTTCCAGGGAACGAGGGAAAAGAAGAAAAGAGTGCCAAAGCACTACCCAAAACTAAAAAAAAAAAAGCAACAGAACTGGAAGCTGTTCTACAGGAAGGCTTCCTCTCTCATTTTCATTTCTATCCTTTTGGAGAAGAAAAAGTAAAAGAGTTTGAGGATGAGTTCTATGAATCTTTGTCAGAAAAAATGGTATGTTCCCTGAGACTTTGGCTCACACTGCTTTTTGCAGACGAGTCCAACAGCGAGAGGAAAGACAGTGTTACAATCACTGGGCCACTCGCACGGGGCTTGGGAGACCTAGCTCCTTCTCTTGATCTATAGGCCTTTTGCGTGTCTGCGAGTACCCAACTCTGCCTCTCGCTGTTACTAGGCAGATAATAAGAGTACAAGGAGTATTGCMAAGCATAGCTTTTGCTACGCTCCATTCCAATATTAAATGTGAACTGGTGAACATAACATTCAATTTAATTTTATTGGGGGAGTGGGGGGAGGACTTGCAGCTCTACGGACTGGCCTGTGTCCCAAGTCACTCAGTCATTTCCTTGGCTGCAATCCGGGATCAAAGGCTAGGAGCTGCCATCGTCTTCCAAACAAAATATTGGCATGGGAGAGAGGAGAGCTCTGCTCTTTATGCGAGGAACTGATGTTTCATTAAAGCAATCAAACCTTTGTTTAGTGAGAGTCTGACTTGTACCAGCACAACCAACCCTTATTAAATGGGAAGGTAATAGATTTGAAGTGTTTCTAGTGTTGGTGTTTTCCCATCCTGACCTGAGAATCTCTTCTGTGCTGCTCCAAGGCCTCCCTGTTTCTTTTTCTGTTATGGGAGAGATCCTGCCGCTGTTTTCTTTTTATGTAGAAACACTACTGGCTTATATCAGAGTATTGATTACATTTTCAACTGTGAACTTCAGTTGAGATATTGATTCACCTACAGTATTTATGGGCTCCAATTTTCATTATGTATCAAGGTTCACTGCTAGTCAGGCTGTAAATAATTGCAGCCATGACTCTTGGGGAACTATACGAAGGGAAATTTCTGATTGGTATATACCTGATTAGGCTGTTTCTAACTGCAGTTTTTAAAGGTAGCAATTTAAACTCCCTTTGATGCAAGTTTGGAGGGAGGGTAAAAAAGCAATGTCTCAAGCACATGCTCTGACATCCCAAGCAATAGTCCCTTAGCATTTTAACCCAGAGGTGCTTGTTTTTATATGCCAGAGTGAAGGAAGACAGCAAAGCATATTTAGGACCAATGCAAACACCTTCTCTACTGTCAAGGGAGTTCTTTTGAAAAGACATATTGCAGCCTAAAACTTTGATCCTGCAAACTGGTTCATGCAGCTTGGAACTGAATGGAAAATCATTCACGGAATTCAATGAAGTTAGAAGGGATCCCTACAGCTTGCCAGATCCCAACAGCCTGAGGGATCCCTGTCTTAGGAAGAAGTGAAGGTACGTGGGAGACTGAATAATGCCAAAGAAACAAGTGCCAGCTGTAAGCCACACAGATTCAAGAGGTGGCCTCTGGGGATCTGAGCAACAAATTCATTTCAATTTCAGAGCAGCTCTAGCTACTCAAATGAAACAGAAATGAAGTCCACCTCCTTTGGCAAGTGGTCTGAAAAACTGCCTCATTTAGCAACTCCCTAAAAGCAAGCAGCAAATTAAAAAGGTGTTGTTTTGATTTCAACCATGGAAAAGGAAATGGGAAAGGACCCAGAGTGGTCATCTAATTACCAGGGCAGGATCAACTCTTCCTAAACCAATCCCAAAAGATGCTTATCTATCTCATTCTTAATACTCATTCATCTCTTCAGCCAATCTCTAGCAATAAAGGCATGAAGGACTSTGATAAACTCTTTCCTAACACTCAGCCTTTGTTTCCACCACAGCAATTTAAACCTGGCCTTGTCCCAGATGCCACAGATATCCTGCACAGATGAATGATGGCTGTCACATCACCTCTCAATCTCTCCTTCTCTGTAACAGGGGATGACTGCTGCTCCTGATGGCTTTGCAACTTTCAACCATGGCTGTTCCAGAAGAGCCTTGAATGGAAACCTACTGGGGACAGTGGTACATCACTCAGGCTCTGCTAATGCAACCAAAATAGTTTTCAGGGAAAGAAATTTTTGATGGGGACAGATCTTAAGTTATTTTGTTGGTACCAGACTTCCAACGCTTCGCTTTACTTCTTCACTATCTTTGAAAGACATCTAACAATATCATCCAACTCTCCACATAATCTCTCCACTACAGACCTCTTGTGAGCACAGCTTTAAATGACTTCAGCAGCATCACCAAGGAAAAGACCAAGCCCAAGCAGCCATGTGCAAAGCCTGCTAGTCAGTATGTGAAGCAGACTTTTAACAATCACGTCCTCTGCCACAAGCACACACTTCAAATGAAGGTCAGTCTGCGGGCACTGTGAAAGTTTACTGCAGGTCAGAAGAACAAAGCACTTACAAGTTCAACGGAGTCAAGGCAAGTTGTGAGAACTTGGCAGAGGGGGAAAACACGGTCTCTTTATCATTCCAGTACGGCGGGGAAAGTCTGTATGTGTGGGCGTTTCAAAGGCATCAGAAGCCAGCAGTCCTTAAAAACACCACTGAAACCACCTGCATTTCATGGGCATCTCAGTGGTGGAGAGCTCTGCTGACCATTACAAATCCCTTGAGCCGAACAGGCCTCCTTGGAAACAGCCTGTTCTAATGTTTCATCCCTGGCTGATTTGCTCTCTCCCCTCCAGCCCCAAGGGAAGGGCATAAGAGGCACTTCAGAGATGCAGCCTGATGGATGCRGCCAATGTTCAGAGGTTAGCAATTTTCATCTCAGACTCTGCTACAGCAATACCSTCTAAATGGCTATAAATGAACAACTCAGCTTTTTAATAAAAATCACTTGCAAGGTCCTCCTCCATCTCTTCCCTCACTGCAGCTCTTTCACTTCCCTGCACTTAGGTGAAGTGAGTGTATGTGCTTTAGCCATACAGGTGTCAGGAATGAATGTTAAAAGCTAGCAGTGCTAAAGGAATCCATCTTCATTCCTGTTCCTCCTTGCCAGTTCRTAAATCCTGGTTCATGCTGCTTGGCTGAAAGCTGCTTTTGATGGAAGTGAACAAGGGGATGTAGACAGGAAGGGGTGTCGCAGGCAGAACTAAAAGGAGAATTTCACAGGTACTCGGGGAACAGTCTTGATTCTTTGCCTGTTTTCCCACATTTTATCATCTACCTTTCGCTTTCAGTGAACTACAGACCTTAGAGAACTAAAATCTTTGGTCCTTCAGGGAGTGTCAGAACATAAACAGTAACAAACCATATTGCTGTTTGCTTTTACATACCCAGGAGGGGAGGCTGCACCAAGGGAGTAAAAGCAAGCAATCATGCTCCATGTCCCCTGGTACCTCAGTCCCCCAAGCTGAGATCAGTCATTAAGTGTTGTCAGCAGCAGTAGTCCTGGGATGGGAAACTTTCTCAGGAGGCAGCAGGTAACTCTGAAATAGGTGAAAGCACTTAGTCTTCCACCTGAGGAGCGCTGCTTCACAATAAAAGAAACTTTCATTACTAAGTCTCCACCACAAAATGGGTCTAGAGCTGCCACTCCCCTCCCATGGTGTCATCGGAGAACATCTTAAGAACTGAAAAGCACTTGCAGAARTGGCAGGCCAGACGCACTGTTACTGTCCTTAAGAGCAGAGTCCTCTGTGCTGTTTCTTTCTACATATAGGTCAGCATCTAGGCCGTTCACACCCACAGACTCTCTCCTCCCCATCCCTACCACACTCATCCACCCTCTCACTTCCCAGTGACACTGGGATAACCACGGCTTTGCTCCACGTGAGCAATGCGTCCCAGTTACCAAGGAAGTCGCATGGACTGACATWTTTTTACTCTCTGCTTTGAAATGCTAAAGCACCATCCTTCAGCAACAGAAGATGCGACAGCTGATAGACTAGAGCCTAGCCAGAGGAGACATGCACGTAAAAGCASCACAGAGCTTCTCACTGCGAAGCTGGCAGAGGGCAACCATGCCCCATGGGAGGGGACAGGCCAGGCCCTTGAGGACTCCTGACAGGAGCCGGCTGCAGGGGAGGAGCGGGYGTGAGAAAGGGAGACATAAGGGGCAGATTTCCCTGGCAGCGATGCTGACAGGGCAGCAGSGCAGCTGTCTTACAGCACCGCACGGTCATAGATGGGGAGCTCAACAAATAGATCGGCATAGGGGCAGCTCAAGACTTTGCAAAGGAAATAAGAGCGTGTCCTGAGGTTTGCAGCTTGGCCACAATGGATGCCACTCCAGAAGCTACGAGCCTGTGGGAGGGACTATTTTTGGTCAGCTTATCTTTCTTCTTTTTCCAAAAGAGATCACAGGCATCTTTCTTACAAGCTTACCCCATTCTCCTCCTCCACCCTCACTAACTTTGCAAAAGGATCACAGCTTCATCCTCTCAGCTCTGCTACTGCTGCTCTAACTAGCACTGATTACTGGTGAGCCGGTAAAGACTTCAGGAGCATGCAACTGGTGTGTTCAGCAAGCACCACTGGCAGAGGCCTCRAGCATCTTGCAGGCCCATAATACTCTACTGGAAGTTTGGACACCGTAACACCTTCTGCCTGTTAGCTGCTGGTCATCTGGTGTTATAAACATCTTCAGGAAGTGGGAAAGCAACAGGAACCGTAGATGGGGAAGCTGTTCTTCAGCTCTTGTTAACATGTAGAGGAGATCAGAGTGGGTGGGATGGGAGAGATTAATTTCTACTAATAAGCAGCTGGCATAAAGGACTGTTTGGATTAATTTAAGAGATGAGTTCTGTTGTTCTTTTTTTAATTATGAAGCTAGGGTAGGATGAATCACTACTTTAAAGCTATTAATATGATGGACAATGTTTAAAATCTCTTCTCCCTTTTAAAAGTTACGATCTTGGTAAGAAATTGGGAGAAAAGCTACGAAGTCCACACAAAAAAAAACCAAAACMAAAACAAAAAAGAGACACAAACATGCACTACTAAGAACCTCAGAGGAACAAAACAAGAGCTTGGTTAGGGAGAACAAGGGTCATCTGGGTGAAGAGCAGACCTAAAGGGGGACCACTTAGTTCTGCAGGTATTAACAAAACGAGAAGTGCTGGTTTTGTCTACTTGAGCCTTGCCAAGCTTTTGTTACCAACTGCCCAAGCACTTTCCAAGCCAATGCTCAGTTTTCCAGAGCTACAGTAGGCTAAAAAACCCTCACAAAATGGAAAAAAAAGCATGAAGGACACACGTTTCCAGAAAGCATCACCCCTCTGTGCACAGAGAGAATTGCCTCTACGTGGAGGCCCACCTGGGTTTGGCCCAGATGACCAGCTCCTCACAGAGCCTGCCAGCCGTGGCAGCCGCATCCAAGCAGAACCATCTCCGCAGTTCCCAGAAATGCGGCACAACTGAAACTGGACTGGGGCTCCTCCTGCCACAGGACAGGGAAGGAGTCAGGGCAGAGCCGCATGGGTAGGAAATGGGCAGGGGACCCTGACCCTTCTTCTTGTTATGGCAACACAGTGGGAGGGGTGGGAGCAGATATTCTCTCCTTGAGGACATTTTCCCCATTAGCACTCTCCACCCCCAGATCCATCTCTTGCTAGGCTGGCTTTCCAGGACCAGCACAGGAAAAGTAAAGCGTGCAAACATGGCATTTCACACTCCCCCTGCAAAATGTCTTCTGTTCTTTCTCCCATTCCTGATGCAAGAGGCTTAGCTAAGGATGTAGTATATGTAATACATGCAGTTTTAAATACCTACTTCATTCATTCTCAAAGCAGAAGTTGCTAGAAGGCAACTTTCCCAACTGGAAGGAGGGGGAGTTAGGATTCAGCAGCCAAGAACTGCTTTTTATTCTCATCTCTGTCACAGATTCCCACAGAACTACAAGCAAGTCAATCCCCACAGCCCAAAAGGCTGTTATCATCTTATTCACTGTATTTGTTTAATGAGATACATATATCTTTCACAGTACATATCACATTAAAGAAAGGATGGTACACTGAATGACTGATATACTGGAACATTTTCTGTGTAAAAAGCAGCCAAGTGTAGAAGTGCTGACTTTTTAAACACGAAAAGAGCAGATCCTCAAAGGGAGCAAACCCAGCAGTTARAGCTACAAATATCATTAACGAAGCCTGATACAAAAAGGGAATATGAAAAATAAGAAAACCTTAACTCTGCAGCCTCAAGTGGAATTTTAAATATAGAACTTTATTCAGAAAAAATAAAATCAAAATGTAACAAWCTTTTTTTAAAAAAACAACTGTCTCACAAAAACTTTAGGTATCTGTAGACAGTTGTAATCAAAATTAGGTTTATCTTCAGTTTTTATGGTTTAGCATAAGTCAGGAATAGAAAGCAAAACTGTAAATCTTTCTATACAAGACAGCAACCAAGGAGACCAAGGCTCTGTGCAATGGTCCCTACTGCAAACATGCCTTTAATATCAACAGGAGAATATTGGTGGCTACTGAACACCTTCAACTGTGCTTATGGATAGAAAATCTAAGTTTTCTTTCATTTAATTTCAGAGTCTGTGAGAGCTGGGACAGGAAGAGATCCAACCTGACTTTCATGTTAACTAGCAGCCATTGATTTAATATTTGTTGGTACTGCTGTCTTGATCTACCAAAGAACAGGTAAAAAAAAAATTCCAACACTAAGCAGCCAATACATATAAGCAAACCACAAAACTGAGCTAAAAGTATGATACTAAAAAGAATACGTCTTGGGCTTTCAAGGTCCACATTTCCAAGATCTCTTCTCCATCCAGAATGACATGGAGTATGAAATCCTTTCCCCAAACAAAAACTAACCCTGATGTCCAGAAAATTTGCCTAAATAAGATGCATTTCTGATAAAGACAAACAAGCTTGAGGTGGGAGATGTAAGAAAAATGAGCTAATAAAGAAAAAAAAAAAAAAAAAAGTATTTCCCTCAGCCCTCAAGTCTTCACCTTCTGACAGTCCCAAGCCTAAAGATGAAAACTCAAGGTACTCGAAATAACCATGGTTAGACAGAGTTGATTCCAGCTGATCTTTGTTCACCTGAGTATCCCATCGAAACCTACCAGGTTATATTGGCATTAACAGYGCTGTCATACGAGTAAAAAACCTCTCCTTTTGCCTGGTCTCTTGCTGTTAGTCTGTAAGCAAGATACCTTCCTCAGAAACAAAAACATGTCAGAGAGCAGCAGGTTTATCTTACTTCAGTGGTCTACCTAAAGCAAAGACGGAGTGGGGGTGGCTGAAGGGAAAATTTAATTCGAGCTAATCGGCTAATGCACGGCTAATGCTGCAAGAGTGAATTTAAAAGAATATGATGTGAAATCCAAAAGTATTGAACAGGATGAGCTTCAGCCACTCCATCCATGCCTTTGGGCTTTAGCTGCCATTTGTTATTCTCTGTATTTTATATATCCTTTCTTTCTTCTCCGATGGGAAGAGTACTTGCGTTATTTGGATACTGGGACTGGTGCTTAGCAGCATTTACAGCCTGAGCTCTCCCCGCTTCCCCTGAGCATGGTGCCTGAGACCGCTCCTGTGTGCTGCAAATTCTAAGCAGAAGCCGAAATTGTTCGGAGCACAGCACAGCCAATAAGAACAGYGAAAATCCCTCCTTGGTTACCACAAGCTCTACATTAGCATGTTTTTAGGGGAGGATTAAAAAAAGTAATCCCAAAGCAGCACATGTCCAGTAAGAAATAAATTTCTGAAAACCTATAGAATTTAGTCCAGATCAAAGATGTTCTCCCCATGAGACTTTTGTTTAAAAATGATAAAGCAAACCACCAGTCAAACAAAGAAGGACTACAAAGACCTGGCATTACAAATGAACTACTGACCTCCTTCCCACACATGCACAGCCATAGAGGAGAGATTCAGTGTGAAGTTTTCGGAGGGGGAGCAATGAAACAGCATCAGAAAACATGCTAACCCCTCCACCCCCCTAAGTACACTGCAGCCAGGAGTGCCAACAAAACTGAATTCAGAGCCGTATGTGATCAGCACAGCAAACAGAGCACATTTACAATAACACCCAGCAAAGAAACACAGTAATTCAGAGCATCTGCAACCTTTTTAATCTTGGACGTACTGTCACTGGTAGATTAGTGTTTCAGCACATGCACGCATACCTGGTGTTGCTAAATAAAAGGAAATGCTATCCAGTGCCTCTCTTTCACAGAAGAAAGAAATAAGAAGACACTTTAAAGCTACGCTTTGCAGGGGAACGAACACACTCCAGTCCTCTTCTTTCCCCACCACCATAAAGAAAAAGAAAAAAAACGTATCTAACAGCTCTGAGCACAGTAACCCGTGCACCATCTGCAGACCGAACTACCTTTCTCCCCCAGGTCTGAGCATGCTCTGTCTGTCGGCAGTGTCCTACCGCTCCAGCTGGCTCACCTCAATTTGTCAGCCTCCCAGAGGTCAGCCTTGCATGCAGGATGATTTGCTGCAGTATTCCTGCAAATCCCCAAAGGGCGGCCACATTGAAACAAACACCATCGTGCCGTTTCACAAAGCTGAGCATGTCTTGGGAGACAGATGGCAAACTGGTTGCRGGGGGACGCATTTTAGAAATCCTGCTTTTAGATATTATTAATGCCACTACTACTCCAAACACTTCACACAAAAGAACAAAACAATAGCAGAGGAAGGAAAAAAATGCCCCTTGCTAGAGGATGTGAAAGCCATTCSGCATGCTTTCTAGCAATTCCCTCGTCACCAGGGAAGTGGTTTCCCAGCTGTGATGGTCAGCAAATGGCTTAGTATTGAACAAGGCTGTGAGTGCCCTCCTTCAGAGACCCAGGGAACCGTATTTTTGAAATGAAGTTATCTTTTACAATGGAAACAGTAATTCCTAAATACAAAGGCACAAAAATGAGTCAGAGCTTATAAGAGAGTATCTTACTGTGTCCAAGCTGAAGGTCATGAAGGCGAAAGTGTCTTATACCAATCTCCTTAGCAGAGCTTGAACCTGTGGGAACTGAGCAGCTTCTTGAAGATGGCAAACTAGGCAGTACTGGCTGGGAACATTTCAGGTCCTAATTCTGCAACTGGATCTACATGCGGGATCAGAAGGGCAGCCCAGTTCTGCCCACAGCACTCACCGAAAGGCTCATGGCAGGAAATCACACCACTAAACACAGGTGAGACTATTACAGTTATTAGGAGTGAGATCCCAGCCTGTAGAGACATACTAGCAGATAGATCACAAGGAAACATATGAGGCTCGCTGCAAATGTGTTGTCTGTATATTTGCAGGATACATCTCACTGATTATCTGGGAGGCTTTTTCCCTTTAAGTAAGACCTAACAGGTGAAATAAGAATGATGAAAAAGAGGAATAGTTCTTTAACACCCATGTATACACACGTCTATACAGATACTCTCAGGTGAAGAGCAACCATTTTACACAAGGAAAAAGAGAAAAGCATCCCTAGGTTTTTGCTCATGACAGGAATTATCCTCATTGCCAAAATGAAGAAGCTCAAATGGCTCTGCATTAAAAAATGCAATTAGGTAAGATACGGGGTATTCAAAACTCTCAGGAGAGTGTGGCAGCTACAAGGATTAGCATGTTACCTAAACTCTCGCTCTAAATATGCATCACAGACAAGCTGGCGTCTCCAGCTTCTTACCCTCCCCAAATCATGCTGGAAGTGATCTGAGGGAGGGGATAAATGGATTTACAGCATCTGTGGTGGTTCACTGCACTATGGAGTCATGCTGCCTGGGCTGGTTACTGTTGACCAAGCCTGCGATCACTGTCCATGAACACCCCCTGCTTACTGTGGAACCCCAGCCCCCAGAAACCTTCTGTTTCCATGCAAGAAGGCAAAGCAGCCCTGCCAAAT
Source organism: Oceanodroma leucorhoa (assembly GCA_030449065.1). Lineage (NCBI taxonomy): Eukaryota > Metazoa > Chordata > Aves > Procellariiformes > Oceanodroma > Oceanodroma leucorhoa. Next base: position 2,925,007 of record JASVER010000053.1, read on the forward strand.
TAATTTGTGGTAAATGACAGGCTGAAGCATTTGCAGGGCAGTGAGGGGTGATACTTTGAATCACAGTAGCAAGAGCACAACATTAAATACTGCAATACTCTGCAACTTTTGGGGTGAGGATCCACCAGCGTTTCAAGTTATTACAGGTGATGGGTCCCTCATTCACCATCAAGTACCCTGACCTTACTGAAGCCAGGACTCCCCCCTGGGGAAGGCCACTGCAATCTAGGMTGGCACTTGAGTATCTCCTCCTCCCTCCCAAGACACGGATCCACTGCCTCAAAACAAGTATGTCCCTCATCCAGCTTCTCCTGCCTGCTGTGGCAGAGGCAGCGTTTTCACCGATAGAAGATGAAAACAGGGTAGTCCTGAGGCAGAGATCTGGCAGAACTGTGAGGCACAAAGCAGTCCCAGGAAGATCACAACTTGTCCCAGGCAGGACCAAAGACCACTAGCCTGAATACAGCCACCATCAGAGCTGAGAAATGTGGCTGTCATTCAGCATCACACATGCTTAGAAACACAGTAATACCACGGAATTTATAACCTTGGGTTTCTGACTGCCAGTTAAAAGCCAAATACAGAAGAAAACTAAGCTGAAAGAAACAAAGAATAAACCCAATAACATTCTGCAAAATTGACAAAAGGTTCTTGACAAAGCTAGACCTTCAAAAATTCCTGCCAACATGATGAATAAACACAACTGTTGTATGTACTAAACTAGGGCATCACAGAAGTAAAATAGACATTTTCTCATCTCCTGCTCTGGAGTGCCACTTTTACACCTCTGCCTTCTTGGTACAGAATAAGCAAAATGGTTCTGGCCCACCTGGAAACTTTAAAAACCACTAGGATTGATAGGACAAGGTGCCATSTATCTCGGTACTCTCCAGGCCTATGCCATCTCTTCCCACCAACTCAAGGTGGACTTTGAACTACCGCATGAGCCTATGCCTGTCCTGAGAGGATCCCAGAGGGACACTGGTCAGTCACAGCTGCTTGGGGGAAATTAAAAAAAAAAATAAATAGAAGAGATCCCCTCTTTGGCAGGCCCACCCAGTGTCCCCAGCCTGTCCTGTTGGGACTAAGGATATCCAGAGTCACCCTTCTCTTTTTAGCTCATCTCATTGCCCTCTGGCCCCTGTGAATCCAAAGGTGCTGTCTCAAACAAGCCAGATGTTCTTCCTCTGACTTTTGAAAGTTGAGGAATGGAGTTAGATTTGTAGCTGACTTCACTTGAGAAAACACATCTTGATTTTGTGTTTTCTGCACTTCAGAAAGCTCCACTGCATGACCTAGTTTCCACTGATGCTAACAGGAGCCTTTCCACTGACTCCACAGACCTTCACCTCTGGTTAGGGACTTTACCAGTGGGACCCCTGATAACCCAGAGATACCATGCTGGGCTCCTTATCACAGACAAGCTTTGATTTTAATGGAGAAGAAAGTACAACATTTACAGACTGGTCTTCTATTTATGAATAAGCTGCTTCTCTACCCCTGGAATGAGGTATATGCATAGACTTCACAGGTACAATTTATCACAGCACATGGAGATGGATAGTTTAATCCCAGTCCTGAAGAGGGTCCTATTGTCACTTTGCCACACCATAAAGTATCTGAACAAAACTACATCATTAAAGGGGGGGAAAAACCATAATCAAATAAATCCAACAACTCTGAAAAAATAACTATTACTACTGCACTGTAAGGTACTAGGTCTGGCAGTCCCAAGCTCTTCTCAAATAGCCAGCACCACCATCTACTGCAAGTTGGTGAGTTTTGAATAGGTTGTCTTGGCTCAGAACAAAGAGTTTGATAAATATTTAATACCCCTCATAAAGTTGCAGCCTCCAAAAACAGCGCCACAAAAGAAAAGCAGTTAACATTTTTGGAACTCCAAAAAGCAGTACAGCACAAACAATACCACGCTAGCAAAGAAGTCTGAATAGACCCCTCTTGGTTTAGGACCGACAAAGAGTAGGTAAATCATTATTACTGAATCTTTGCCTTGCATGTATAAGTTGCAGGGGCGCCTGCGTCATTCCGAGTCACAGCATTTATTATTATAGTCCCAGAAGTACGCTCTATAAGAAATTGTTCTTCCTGCAATGCTCTTCAACCAAAAGTGCATCTCAGTCTCAGAGCACAAAAAATTTCATGCCTGAACTGACAAAAAAAAAGTCTTTGTATTGATACAAAGGAGACAAAGGAAGCAGTGGGTTTCTGGACACCAAGATGAGGAGTCTACACACAGAGGATGGCATTTTGATTCTGCAGAAGCTAATATTAAAAATGATGTCAAAAGGACCAGGACTTCAGCCAAATATTGAAAATTCCTAAGCAAGAATACACTTCAACAGAGAAAAAGGTATTTTTTGAAGAGTATCTCAATGGCCAAACCCCACTTTACTCAACTGCTTCAAGCATGACATACTCCCAGGCTTAAGAGATGTAGGATGCAAGTTTTACATAAATACTAGGTTTACAAAGGTGTAAGTATGATCAAACACATTTCACACACACACACTTAAGTTACATTTCTCTACATCAACCTGACAAATTCATAGATATTTATTCTCCTCCACAGATATGTGCATATTTTATACATATAAAATATATACTTGTTATGGAAAAGCACACTATCTATCTGAATTTGTCATATGCTAAACTATTCACTCTAACAATCCCTCCATCCCCATTAGGAACCATCCTAACAGCACTGCAGGGACATACTGGCCTGCTCCTGCAGCTATATGCAATGTGTGTTCAGATGAATGGCACTGGAGAGTCACCTGTTAGTTTCCAAGGCAGGAGATGGCTTCGGTAGCTGTTCTCACCCAACCTAGGTGTCACTTTTGCTCTTTCAGGTTCCCATTTTGTCATCAGTAATGACAGGTCAGCAGGGTGACAGAGATAAACCAATTCCCTCTCCTACAGCTATGCCAACTGCATACCTGCAAATGTAATTAGTGCCAATATGCCTGTAAAGGAAGCAGAGATAATTCATGCTCACAAGAGCAGCTTGGTAAGTAAATGATCTTCACCTAGACTGACATGAGAAACCATGGGTAAAATATTGCCTGCGAGCCCCCTGGGTATTGCTCATGGCCTCACCGTGGTGCTTCCCACACCCCACTACTTGTTAACTATTTTTGCCTAGGCGGCAGTAAGGTCATCTGCCCTCTCTCAGACAACACTTTATCACCACAACATCACCTGAAGAAACACATCTCCCATTTTACAGATGAAAAGATTGAAACTGTCAAAGGGATCTGGGTAGGACACACCACACCAGCAGCCACAAATATGGTAGCACCTTCCTGTGAAAAACCCACCAACAATCAAACCCTCTTGTGTACGCCAAGGTTGTAGTCATCTCCAYGGGCTCCAGGGCTGAAGACAGGAGCCAGGGCCTCCAAGATCACAGGTGACAGTTTAAACATGATAAAGGACAGGGAGGATTAAGTTATCAGCTCTGTCACTGTTGCTCTGAAAGAGCTGCTGGCAGGGCAGCCATAAGCCTGACATGCTCTGCTCTCAGCACACCTTCCTCCCATCTTCTACCCCCATCCACACTGGCCGTGCAGAGCGCCATGGGGCCTCCTGCATGCCTGGCAGACCCCCTGCTGCCACAACTAAGCCTGAAGATGTAGGCCCTATCAGCATGGACTTTTCCTTTTCCTCCACCCTTCTCAGGACAAGAGTCCCTTTTTCCTGTCTSTTCAGACAAACAGGGTAGTCATAACCAGCAAGTCTCATAGACACCTTAGGAAATTAAGATGTTAATACCACAGTAAAATAAAGCTGTTGAAGGGAAAAACATCCCTGAATGTGAACATCATAGGAGCACCAAGGTATGTAAAAAAGAGAAATAACAGAAATACAAAACTTGCATTTTAGGCTAAACAACGGAACTGTCAGGCACTTTGACAGATCTGTAGGGCTGAACAGCTACCAAGTATGTGGAAGTATCTGAAGGACAGGGCTTAAGATGTCCAAGCATTTCACTGCCTTCACTGGATTATGCACCCATTTGCAAGTGGGCTGCAGTTGTTCCAGAACTGATGAGAACATCTCAGTTCACAAGCAGGATTACAGCAGGACTGTTCCCTGCAGCTGTCTTTGCCCTAAGCTTCTGCTTTCTGCTATGTTCAGAGACTTTGTACTTTCCTAATAACTCTGGAGAACCAAAACCTACAAACCAAAGTCCTAGTACTTCATGGAAAGAACTCCACAAGGAGGCAGCAGCAGCRTCTACAATCTTGATCAAAACAGCAGTTTCGATCCAAGCTGGAGTGTGTGCTTCTATTAGCCAGTGTCTGACAAATGCCTGGAGGTGCCTAGCACAGCAGCATGACAGGAATGTAGTTCAGAGCCAAGGTAAAGGAGAATCTAAATCAAATCAGGGGAAATAAAAAAGTTGACTGCTATTTTGAGTCGCAAAATTGCAAATAGATTGTTTTACCTCCATCACCCCCTTCAGCCACACCTGTACACCATAGCCTCGCATCTTAAAAGGGATGCAGCCAGCATATAACCCAACCCTATTCATATGATAGTAGTGTAATACTAACAACTGAGAGGAGCACAGTATTACTGGATACCACCACCCCACAGTGTAACCAYTTAGACTGATGCTAAGGAAGCACAAAACAGCCATGTTCTGGGTTGGCAGCATATCCCAGGGGTGCTAATATTCACATGAAAATTCAGAACAGAGCGTAAGGTCTCATGAATCATCCAAAATAACTTATACTGGAGCAGAAAAAAGGGTGTTTCCTGACAGCATAGGCCATAGGACTGAAAAATGCCTGCTGGCCAATTTAAACACTTCGTTAAAATTGTTTTTCGATTAGTACTTAAGTACCCTAGTCTGATTTTCCCTGTGGAAAAGAACAGTTCTTACCTTGTCTCTCATCCGATTACAGTATCATCAGAGTGCCCAGCAGAGCAGTAGTAACACATGGCTGTGGGCCAGGCATTTACTGTTTCAAATKTTGCTCTGAGGGCTACCGCTGCTACAGACAGGGGGAAGAGAAGAAAGCAATATGAATCATCTTTCTCGGCTTCAATGTGAACCACTGCACGCAATAGGGGAAGTGTGATGAATACACTGAGTTACTTGTACAAAACCATTCCAACTCCTCCAGGTGTCATATGCAACAATTTACAGTTCAATAGCTTCGAAGAACTTCTTTGTGCCCTTGACAGCCTGAAAATTCATGGAAGGACTATTGAATCTAGGCATATTTATCAAGGGCACAGCAGCAAGAGGAAGAAGTTCAAACCTGATTTGAGTGTTTTTTTGGTTTTTTTTTATAAGACTTACTGTTCTATTTATTTGAATAGCAATTTAAAATAAGGTAGTTAATTTTTGCCCCATAAATCCCACCAATAAATCAATGCATCATTTCCCTACAGCCCTCCTTCTCACCCCACCTCCGTGGAGGTTACAACACCCCCATAAATAGCTGATATGACATTAATACACACAAGAGGGTGACAGTTTCAGAGAAAAAGCAGAAAGTATCTGTTGGGAGGGGAACATCTGCAAACCTACTGACACAGTTGCTATTCACTGGTGGCCCTCTGATGATGGGAGATTCCTTATCCAACCCTGCCACGGCAGCTCATTTCTGTTTCCTTCCTTCCCACTGGTAAGATCTGCTGCCTCTGTTCAGTCAAATGCTGAGTCAAGCATTTGGCAATGAGAATCTCTTCAAATAACTGAAGTGTAACCTGACTGTCACTGAGAGAAGAGCAACATCAGCCCGATAAACCAACTCTGTTTAAAACAGCTGCACTTAAAAACATCTGTCCCCGTTCGTTATGTACAGCTCTGGATCCATGTGCAGATAATTGCAAAGCCAAGAAGAGAGTGGTCTTTCAGCTACTTTACACAGTATTTCGAGACATCAAGGGCACTGCAGGCAGCACCTTACATCAAGATGTGCTTCCCCACCTCTAGACTTCTGCTAGCACTGCTGCTGATGCAGCCATTCCCCACAGAAGCCATCTACCATTATGAAAGCCCTGCAGCATTACCTAAGTCCAGGGACAGTTGGAGCAGCTCTGAACTCTCTCACTTGCAAAGAATTCCCAAGATGAGCCATAGTAAAAACATACGTACTGTCACACCCATCATCTTCAAAGAGGATGGTTCTTATGACCTTGGAGAAAAGACAAGACTAAAGTATATATATGTGTCAGCCACAGGCAGTGAGACCCATCCTAAGAAGGAGGACACACATCATCCCAGGCAGAACCTTCCTGCCTTGGCTCATCTAACTCCACCCCCTCCATGGCAGAACAATATGCTTATAATCTGTCCTGGAGGTTGACAGGAACTGACTGCTGAGGTAGCCAACCCTTCTTCCCAGGCAAAGGGATTAAAGCTACAGCCACAAAAAGCTCCTCTTGCAACTATGAAGACTCAAATCTGCACCTGGATTGATGCAGCAAGTATCTGAAAGAAGAAAGCACCCGAGTCAGAGGCTGAGGACAGACTAGAAAACAGCCATCTTGCCAAGTGACTTAAGGTTACACAAAATAACCACCACTTCTTTACCATCACAGTGATGAAATATACTAAAATAAAAAGTAAAATATACTAAAATAAAACCCCTCTTCTCTAATTTGCTTGAATATATTCAACACTTARAGACAAGCATGTACCTAAGAGCCCTGTGTTCCAATGGGACAGAGACATGCACATAAATTAAGCAAGGACTAGAGAAGTTTTTGAATAACAACTTGACTTTGTGACCTCTGTGCTAAATATATATATAGGTATATAATACGTATGTGTGATTACTACAAAATTCATATAAAAGATTACAATTATTATATAGACTAAGTATTACTCTTAAGTTTATACCTGCATTAAAAGATGATTAATCAGTGGCTTTATAAATTTAAAGAAATTAGTTTCAATAAGCTGCTAGCTTCCCAGCTTTAGTTTTGTACCTTTGACACAATCATAACAGTCAGAAGCCAAGAAGCTGCAAAGCCGTATATAAATGTGTGTGAAGCTGTCCCAGATAACCTTACAGGAGAAGGGAAGGGGAGAGCACTCCAGTCTTCATTTTCTATTAGCTCTCAGGTCTCTCTGCATGAACATGAGTAATAACCTAAGTAGTAAAGAACAAACAGCCAGAAGCAAGGAGCAGGGGTAAGAACAAATCATTAAAAAGTGATAAGYACCAAGGGCCCTAACTTAGCTAAAGGCAGTAAAAATACACACACACAGGAAACCACCTCATGTCTCCTCAAAATTAATCTGGTCATACAGTTTTAGTGCCGAGTAAGTGACTGCCTCAGCGCGACACCAGAGTGTCTGTTAGAAAGGACAGTATTTCATTTATGTGCTTAGAGGTCTATTTTCCCAGGTGTATCTCTCCCTTCTTCTAAAAGAGGAAATTACACAGCAAATTAATCTTTGTGCACCTTTTTATTTTCCAACCCTCCTCYTCTTCCCTCCCTCCACTCCTCCCATCCATTCTGAAAGATAAGAGGGAAAATATGGATGATTCACAACAAAACTGAAATAAATTCACACCAGCAGGAACAGCCTGAGTCTGGTTTCGTTCACACAAGTGAGCTTATGATATGGTGAGTCTGTACAAAAAAAAGTGGTCATGAAACTGCTGTCACACCCCTTTCTGGAGGGAGCTTTTTGTCCACACAGGTATGGGTGAAAGGCTCATCTGCAAACACTGGAAATTAATCTTGCTAGTGCAAAGGGATTTCAATTTGCAAACCATCAACATTGCCCTCCATTTACATTACAGGTGGCCAGCTGGGAGAGGGGAAACCAACAGCAAATTAAGACACAAAGCAATTCGCGGCTAACTCATTTCCAGTGCATCAAAGGCCCATCAGTGACTGCCCCATGCAATGGACCGTGGTCATCCTGTAACTACATTTGACTGCTKGCCAGAAGCAAATGCAAAACCCCATCGCATCCAGGAAGTCATTGACGATACAAAGCATTCCTCTTCAGAAGAGGGAGTGCAGCCCCTACATCCAAAGGAGGGCTTTTTCTGGGACAAAAGAAGGGACAGAGCCAGATGGTTTCAAATTCCTTCAAGGCAKTTGCAATTGCCAAGGCGTTTTACACAAACTGTGCTTAGATGTTTCATTGTTCACCAGTGGTCCAAAATTTGAGTACAGCTTAAAACTACACATGGGTTTCTGAGTTTAAAGAAATCAGGGTCTAAACTCTCAGTTGGGTACCACTCTCAGAACAAAACACATTCACACTAGTACACCACTGAAGGGAACCGGACTGTCAAGAATAAGTGTTATTCAGAGAACAGTATGCAAAAGTGGGCCCTAAAACATAACGGGGGAAATTTTARCTTCAAAAGCAATTAAAAACTCACAGCATGGCTTTGAGAAGAATGTAGCAGAAACACCCCAAACAGGCTAGTTTTGAAGATGGGAAGCTCTGAGAAGGGAGAGCAAAACTTATTTTTCAGTGCCAGCCACAAGACTTCATAAAAGAATCTTTTAAAAAACTACATGGTCTACTGATTACTGTATCAGAGAACACAACTAGACAAATAAGAAAGATCTGTGTGCAAGCCCACTTCATACAAGAGGTACATGGAGCACAACTAGGAAACTCACTATAATTCCTTGGCTTCGTGCAAGCATGGTYCTAGCACCTCCACAGCTCGAAGCTGAAGAAGGAGATGGTTCTCTGAAACAGAAGTAGCCTATACCAAATTTATACACAGCAAGGACTTCCAGGGACCCAAATCCCAGAATTCAGCTCCTCTTTGCTCTTTGAGCAACAAAGAAGCAGMCAGATCAGACTTTAGAGACATCTTTCCCTGCTAATTACATGGTAACAGTTTAAAACAGAGATTGTATCATACCCACTGTCTCTCAAGAGCAAAAATACATACGTAATCGAATTGTTAAGGTTAACCAGTAAAAAGATGGAAAGGAAATTAACGTTATATACAAAGAAATATTTGCAACCAAAAAAATGAAACCATTTTTATTGAGAATTACATTTTCTCAGTTGAACTTTAGCAAGTAAGTTGGATGGTACAAAAAACACTTTTTCACAAATACAAAAAAATCTTCTGTTAGCAAACAAACTCTTATTCCTCTCATCTTCAATCCCAATCTCCATATATGCTACCTCCACACAAGAACCAAGCAATCCTTGTTTACATCAAAAAGCCCCTTGGCCCCTTTTTACACATATGTGGTCTTCAGAACATCTAGCAGCTGAAGAAGGAGCTCCTCAACCCAACCCTGCAGAGGAGCCCAGCTGTCAATAATTATCTACATCACTGTTTCAGTTTTATAAGGCAGAATCAAAGGCCAGGAGAGAGGAAGACACTTGCATGAGTGTTTTGAAGGAAAAGGCAAAATATTTTACAATGGAAAAGGGAAACATCAGTTGGTTCAGATATAAGAAATGTGCAGYACAGCCTCTCATAGGTATGACAAAGCAAGCTTTGGTGTCCGAGACAGTCAAATGGCAATGAAAGGTGCAGGCAGGATGGGAAAAGTTAGTGAAACTTTTCAGCTGTTGGTGGAAAAAGCTTTATGAGCTGAGGCAGCAAATTACTGAGCCCTTCACTTACAAAGCATTTCTTAAGAAAACTTCCAAGTTAAGTCCAAATAGCCAACTATACTTAAACTCAGGTGTGTCTCTCCTCAAACATAAACAAAGCAAACCAAAAGAATATAAAAGACATAGGACTGAAATAAAGGGAAGGAAGAAAATAAACAAGTAGGAAGGGAATAGAGAACAAAAAGAAGACACACTTGGACAAAGGATGTACAGCAGAAGAATGTGCAACCTTCAAAGACTGCTCCAGAAAAAAAAAAAGACTGGGAGATTATCTTTTAGATCTGTGTTTATCAGTAAAGCACCAAGGAATTTCCAATCATGAGCCTGACACCTCATTGCACTGTATGAAGTAAACAAAATCACTTAAAACACAGGAGATGGATGTGAGAATTGCAGTACCAGATGCAATGCTGTGGGACCAGTTGAAGGTAATTCAGTGAAAATGAATGCTGCTATAAAATCAGTGCATCAGGAAAACTCAGCCCCCCAGCTCTCTTTTAGAGTCTCAAGGATGCAAGAGGGATGACATCTAATTCAGCACCAAAAAACCCAATAAAAACATCTCCATCTGTACACAAAGATGTCTCCCCTCCCAGTTAGAATGCAAGCTCAAATCCAGCAGGAAGGGGATAGACGACTTCACACCACCAGGAGCACGTGGACAGCATGCAGAGCAGAGAATACGCTTCTTCCTCAGAAAGCACACATGCCATCAAATTCAAAGGAGCAAGAAACGTGGCATGAAAATGAACTAAAGCGGAGGAAAGACAACAGAGCCAAAAAGAGTGCTTCGACTAAAGGACAACCAGAATAAGAACCAGACGAAGAAAAGATCTAGACCACTCTGCCTACTGCACGCTACCATCAGCAGCCAGGAAAAAAACCAATCCTCCTTTAGCCACTTTTCCAACAGGTTTCTTTCTCAGGCTGGTGGAGACCAAGCCAGCGTACAGAGCTTTGGTCCAAAGGCTTTTACACTGGGCAGGACGGAAAGGGGTTGAATTAGATATTATTGAAAATTTCTACATATTTCCCTGTTTGCAAGGGAGGAAAAGTTATGCACTCCCTTGTAACATCCTCAGTCTCTTCTAATGCTTCAGCCCTTCTAAGCAGAGGCACCACACTACTGTACCACCTACTACAGACGAGGTGTTCTGCTTAGCAGACATGGGCAGAGTGTGAAAAGCGAGGAGGGGAAGTGAATAGATGCACTGTAAGGCAGCAAACGCCAAACCATTAGGTTTTCCATCTACATGAGTTCACACTGTAGAGTCAAAGACAGTAACACACAAGAGCAACACCTGCGCTATTCACAGACCACTCTTCCAGGTGACTGGAAAAGGCTCATTTCCTACTTCAAGCCACTAAAACAAATCAATCCTTTTTTCATAGCAAGAGCTTTGCTTACCCCACATGGCATGGTGCCGGGTAGATACACCCAATGGAAGCAATGCTTGTGCTCAGATTTAAGCATGTGCTTAACTCCTGGCTGGATCAGCACTTTCAGCCACACATCCTTGTGGGGCTATGGATTTGCATTCTCACACATCTTTAAACTTTCCAGGACATGTAATTTATCATTCTGCCTGTAATAAAGGACAGCAACACTCTGCTTGTTCTTGCTCTCATTACACTGCAGAAAACAAAAATATAGATTTCTCAACAAGGTGGAAGACACCAATATCCCTTTTCCCCTCTCTGATAATTTAGCTATATCATATCATTATCAGGCTTGAATCAGAAAAAGGGAAAAAGACTCAAAGGGAGAAGGAAAAAAAGTGGATGAAAAGGATACTTACTGCAACAGAGACAAACAAACAAATCCATTTGCAGATCACATATGAAAAGAACATCTACATTAAATACAATATTAGAAGAACAGACTAGGATAAATCCATGTGCCGTTCCAGGTATTTCAGCCTAAATATGGAAAATACACATTACGGAGTTTATGAAGGGCTTAGTTTTATCAGTACTACTTATACGAACTTTCTTGGTTCATTTTAGACATATCGCTTATACTGTACAAACACTATAAATACAAAATGCATAGCAGCGCATTTACGTGTCATAGAAACAAGATTTTAAACCAACAGACTTGAGTGCTCACTGTTTTTAAAAGACAACAGCTCCCTATTTTTTAACACGTTTCTAAATTATATATGGGCTGTGTATCCCTCCAGACAAATGAACACTGATAAATTACATTCTGTCTCTAGCCAGGCACTTAAAGTAATCTGCACCCTCCCACCTCCTCATCACATGAAATAAAGATGAAGCACCACACAATGTCAGTCACATTGCAGATTCACTCAGCAGCTACCTCTACCTGAAACAATAGAACAGATGTGTCAAGATCTTCATCAGTCTCCACTATCAGAAGCTGAAATTTTTGCTGCAACGGACTCAGGACCCTGAGAGGGCGCTGGCTAGTACACGCCCTACGCAGCCAGCATTACGCTAGACTGCATCCAGCTCCTCTCACAAGTTTCTCCCGATGGGATTGCTCTCCTTCCTAACCGACTTTATCTTTTATGCCTGGACAAGTGATTTCGGCTGCATCTGTGGACTGCAATATGTTTAACGAACAGCACAGTGTGCTCCATGACCCGGCTGCTCCCCAGCCACGTGCCTGCAGGAATGCTGCCTGGAGTATTAAGCCCACTGCATCTGCTTGAGCACACACATCCCATTTCCAACCCGCTTCATTACCCTTCTCCCAGCAAGCTTGCCCAGAGTTTATTCAATGCATTTAAGGACTGAAGACCAGCCTCGCCTCCCTGCAGTGCTATCAAACATGTTACAGGCAGAGAATTTGGCCATATTCCATCTATGGGGTTTCCTCCAAAGTCCACTACTTCTGACAATAGCTGAGCTATATGCTTGATCAGTATGAGAACAGTGCTCCACCTAACACAACCCACCACTACCATGGAGAGCTGCTGTACCCTCACCCTGACCCAGTCCCTCCCCTACAACAGCACAGGAGCTGGATCATTTCCAAGTCTCCTTGTCTGATAGTCACAAAGTATGGAACTGAAGAAGATCAGAGTACAAAACAGTGGTTATTTCTTCCCATATTCAGGCTCTACTGGCCTGGTCAGCTTAACATGACATCTCTCTGCAGCTACAGAAGGGCACTCCAGGCCAGGAAGCAGCACCCAGGAGACACAGGAATAAGCAGAGGCAAGTAAATGCTTTCCAGCTTCTTCCTTAGCAAACTGCTACAAGAGTCCCCTGAGCTTGGGGACTGTCATCTTCAGCTTCAAACGCCCATGGAAGAAAGTTTTTTTCCTTTCCAAGGGTGACTTCCAACTTCATCAACATTTAGGCAGGATCTAACGAGCAGGAGGCCCAGTATAACCACCACGGCTTTGAGAAGGAGAGGGGGGAGAGTCTGCATTCAGAACCACACCTGGACGTGCCTTTGCAGTGCAATCCCATCTCTGTTTACAAACAGGCTTCCTTCCAACCCATTCATAAGTACTTGTACTATGCTTTCCACCAGTAATATATAAACTAAGAACCTTTAAAGTTCAACCACAAATCACTTCTTTACTGATCTGGCCAATTAAAAAATGAAGAATGATAACCACACCTGGACGTGCCTTTGCAGTGCAATCCCATCTCTGTTTACAAACAGGCTTCCTTCCAACCCATTCATAAGTACTTGTACTATGCTTTCCACCAGTAATATATAAACTAAGAACCTTTAAAGTTCAACCACAAATCACTTCTTTACTGATCTGGCCAATTAAAAAATGAAGAATGATAACAAGTTGTGAAATTTATCTTGCCACCAGCCTAATTGCTACTCGGGGCTTCAAATTATGGCAGAAAAAAAATGAGGAACAAAACTGAACTGTTCGTAGCTTGTTTGGATTCTGGTTTACAAAGTACAGCATTATCTTCATTAATGTGTGAGGAAATACAATTGCACTGTGGACCTCTGCATCAAAAAAACCTGCTTTAATTAATTATTTGAGTATTAAACCAGCAAGAAAAGAATTACTGTAGTTATTTCAGAGTTGCTTATTGCTTTCACACATGTGATCTGTCTGCAAAGGTTAATACTAATCTGCCAAAAATCTTAGTTCATTTTACTACAGAATTATTAGGGTATTAGGATTTAGGATTAGGATACTGGACTACTATGACTATTAGGATACCTGGTGGTATCCTAATAAAAACAGAAATGTTTTGAGATCTCTTTCCTAAGGAGGGACTGGGGAAGGATTGAGGAGTAAAGCAGGAAGGAAAGGCTGCAATTTAAATAAGTGTGAGAGTGTCTACAGATGGACAGTTAAGGACAGAGAAAGATTAAGTGAAGAACCCAGTGTCAAAGCGAAAAAAAAAAATCAATGACAAAACTAGGAGTGGACTACAAACCTTCCAAGTTTAATTACAGTACCTGAGGTGCACTTGGTTTAAAGTTCACTCATTCACCTTCCTTTACTAAAAAAGTTAACCATAGGTACCAGAAATGAAATCTCACCAATCAAGAGCAATCAAGGTTACATTTTTAAAGTTAACTCTACCCCTCTCTTCTCTCCCCCAAGCTTCCAACTTCCCATCTCAGGGCTGTCAGTAGTTGTCAGCAATTCATATGAGAAACTCATCTGAACATGCAATATAACTTGACAGGCAATACATCAGAAAACCTAGATGTGACAACGGCAGATTCCACCAGATGGTCCTGGATCATATCCATCCATTTAAAAAAAAAAAAAAAAAAAAAATGAAAGAAAAAAAAAAACCACACAGAAAAGCAGAACTTCTGAAGAAGGGAAGAAAAAAAAATCTGGTATATGCACTGTTTCACCCTTTGTCCTGTCCATGCTGAAAAAGGAGACGCACAATAGCTCCACCTCTTGTCCTCACCCCCTCATCCTGTCATTAACATTAATATGTGTATTTCATCCTCCTGCCCTAAGAAAAGGCTTCTAAATAAAGATGCCACTCCACTAAAAAGCAGTATGTACTAGTAATAATGGTGCTCTCCAATTGAGAAAACTCTCTCAATGACTCTGGATCCTGGTCCTGCTCCAGCATTAACATGGTCTCCAGGTACACCAAACCCAAGCGGTTAGCCCTGGGAGTAGCTGCGAACTTGGAGCACTTTCAAGACTCCCTTCCCATCTCCCTGTTGCTCTTGTAGGCAGCACAGATTCTGTTTGGGTTCAGACTGCMTACGAACCTCATCAGCCTTTGCAATGACCCTTTTGGGAGAGACCTTGGATTGCCCTGTCCACTGTCAGCCACACAATCCTGTGAAGGCAGCTGAGACCTGCAGGTCAAAATCTGACTGTCCAGGCCCAACCTCAACACAGATAAAACTGCCTTTGGTACACGCGAAGCTCAAACCACCTTCCAGCAGATAGAGAGCACAACCTGCTCCTGATTCCGGCCTCAAGCCCACACAAAACACAGCGCTGAGGCAGGCACAGGGTCAGGGTCAGGACACTGTGCCACCCTCTGGGAGGTCAGCGCAGCCCCATGGCACAAAGCACCAGGTCCAGAGGCAGTTCTGGGGTTAATTCACTGCCAGGAAAACACTGAAGCTGTCACTGTTCTTCAGGTGAGCATCACCAGCCTGGCCACAACAGCAGCTCAGCTAGGACAAAAGTGACAGGCCTACGAAATGTAAATCAAACCTGCGCAGGCTGTCACTGCTCAAGTGAGACCTTCAGGAACACCATTCCTTGCTCCTGTTGTGCCCCCACCTTCAATAGCTGTATGCTGACATACATGTTTTGCTCTGTGAAAAGTAATTGCGTGTAACTGGAAAAAAATACTGTGTATCCTTGTCCTCCCAATTACACGTGCTCTGAAGTAAAAGGTATTTTGTCAAATATATTTTAAATTGGTAAAGCAAGTAGATATGTATCTGAATGCACAGAGGGAACAAAGACAGTGAATAACATGGTGTTATTTTACCAAACATTTAACAGGACACGACAGTGCTTCAAAGTTCTTTGGAAATCTGAGAGCTTCTTTGAATACAAAGCTATGACTGTGGTAGAAAGCAGATCTGCTCCCTGCCAGTGCACAAGCTGCACTCCACAGCTTAGGAGTGAAGAAATCTCTTCGGGCCACTGTGGCAAAACCAGTTTCCACCAAGAAACTAGACCGAGCCTTTAACAAAGGAGTATTTCTGTATATTATAAATAACTATTTTCCTTCCCCTAAGGACAATTCCTTCCATTATAAACTCTCCTTTGCTGTTAAACAAAGTGCACCCATTTCCCGAGTGAGGAACACCTATGAGGGGGAATTCTCCAGTGCACTTGGGGAACTGGGCTGCAGTCATGCTTCAGAAACTGCAAGTGAGTGGACTGGGCTCCAGAGATTACTAGTGAAAAGGGCTTTTTTAGCAATGGCTGATGGCTACTCGCTGACTTCTGAAGAAGCAGTTTATTGTTTCCAACCAACCCATTTTACAATTATCACCTTTAGCACAGAGAGGAAGATACTTTTACGTCATGGACCTGAGAACAAGAGGCTTACAAAAAAGTCAATTCTCCCCTCCTCCTCAAATTTCAACACGGAATATCTGATTTTTTACTCTGCCTTTCTCATTTTAGAAAAAGTCAGTGACATTTTCAAGTTTTGCTGTTGTGCACCAATGGGGTTTCAAATACCTTAGAGGAATGTAATTACATTTACAGACACTTTTGACTGGAACTTAAATGTTGTGACAGCACATAATAGTCTTAGAGATATGAAAAATAGGCATTTAGTTCAATATGTATGTTCTGATTAAACTTAAAATGGACACGTTTTTACTGGAGTGCCTTTTGGCATCTAAGAGTTTTTCTATAAATACTAGACTATGATTCTTCAAAGCATCAACCTTCTACAGAGAGAAAAATAAACAACTTACTATTTAATTGTTCTCAGCAGAAATACTGTAAAACAGAAGGCGTAAGAATATGTATTTAATAAAATTGGTAAAATGTCACCTCCTCCCATTTTGATATTTAATTATATCTCATTAGAAAAGCAAAAATACTGCAAATCAAAGTCCAAGAATCAGCTGTTTACTTTATTTATAGGCATTTATATAGCGCTCATCACCATAGCAACCAGGAACCTTTTTCCCCCTCTTGTTCAAAGGAAAAGTTGTAATTTTGAAATGTGATCCTTTAATTTTACAGTGCAAATAGGTACTTACATCCTATGCTGCAAACACTCGGGCAGGTGCTAAAAGTAGATGAATAGACCTCAGCCAAAGACATGGTGAAAGAGACAGAAACAGAGAAGGGAAAGGGAAAGCAAAAGAACCAAGAAGCAAGTGAGAACGAGGGAAGGAGGGAAAGCGTAAAGGGCTCTCCTACGAAAATTCACAGTGCACTGGGTCCTACAATAAGCCATAACCTCCCCGGTACTTTTTTCCTGTAATAGAAATTGACTGGTTCATGGAGCACAGTTCAATTAATCAAGAGCAATCAACAAGTTCCCAGTTTATGCTGACACCGGTGAATATTCTTGAGCAAGGATTTCTAAGAGGACAGTAGCTTACAAATGAGGCTGCAGAAGGCTGCCTCTCTTTTGAGAGCAGAGAGGTCAGAAGTCTCACTTTGACTGCTACTCTCTTCTGATCCCCCAGCAATTAGCCATTATCAAATTCCCACAGAATTAACAGACCTTTTTAAAAATGCCATCTGCTCACAAAACATCAAAGAAATTAGTAAATTAGAACATTGCTCCTGCATACACCATTATAGAATGAATTACTAGGTATGTCATGCAGTTGCAGTTTCCCCATGACACTCCTGGTGTGCACAAGCACAAAACTGCTTTTCAGAACCTCAAAAGAGATTGAAACTGTTTATATACTATTTCATCTGCTTGCTTCCCACCACCATATACACATACACGCACACTGTAGCACTTCAGATCCTTTTAAAAGCTAATGAACTTCTAATTGGAACTGAAAGAAAAAAAGAAGAGATCTTCGGCCTGTTGTCACTTTGTTATATGAGATCTTATCACCAAGATTTCCTCAAGACACAGGTATATGGAGTTATTACCTTCAATTCTGCATATAGTTTGATCCTTCCTTCTTCATAAACCAATACTGTCCAAAGCAGTTAAATAAAGATGTTCAGTTGTTCCTAAACCAACATAAATCTTTATGCAAGACTGGTGGTTCTTTTTTAGTCTTTGTTTAAGCTGTATTCTAAATAGGGCAGAAGCTGCATGTATGACAGCAGGAAAAGTGACAAGTTCCTTATCTGGAAAAGCACCAGCAGGCACTACTATCAGAGCAGACCAGCTCTTTTAAAGCGGACTGATGAAGCTATTTTTAAAAACACCTAATAACATCACAGAGAAGAATCTGATCTCTGCAAAGGTGAGCCATGCAGCTTGATACTCCTGGGAGGCAGCTAATGAAACTGAAGCTTGTCAGACACAGACTGCATCCAGTAATTGGCTTTGAAAACTCACAGTTTAAATTCCGTCACGCTGCGTTCAATGCCCTGCTCACAGCTTGCTCCAAGCGCAGGCAGAGCCGAGGGCTGTCTAGCATGACCAAATGTGAGCGGCCGCCTTTCCACTGCCTGTGCTGCCAGGCCCAGTCTGCATACTTGGAGGGCAACGAAAGAAACCAACTTCCTTCCAGCACCTCACACCTACCAGTTCACTGCCAGGACAGGGAGAGACAGTTGCAGGGGGAAGAAGGCAGAATGGTGTCGGAGCAGGCGGCGTGCTGATGGAGGAGGAGGGAATACGTCCTACAGCAGAAGGTGAAGAAAAGGGGTGAAGACCTAAAAGGAGAAGGAAGAGACTGTCATGCATTCATCCAGGACAGCAGAACCACCGACCAACGCTAATCCTCAGTCAGCACTCTGTGCCGACTGTGCAAAAGTCACTTAGGAACAGCCACTGACTTCCCCAGGAAGGTGGCCAGCAAAACAGGGGAAGCGTCACCCATTTTCCCTGAAACTCCACTTACCCTTYCTAGCCCACTCCTCCTCGAGCTTTATGGACCCACAGGCCCATTCTACCCCTTGCTCCGAACCACAAAACTGAATTCTGTGACCATCCTGGATAATAACTGAAGAAATTATTGYTCTACAGTGTGAGAAGGCAAAATTTGGTCTGCACAGCTGAGAACCTTTGATCCAGTTCTAGCTCTGTCGTTTAATGCTATCCTTTGCGCCACCTCCTTTTTCGTGATTCTTCCTGCCTCCCACCACTTCCTAGAAAAATCCGCTCCTTCACAGTCCAGATACTCTCCGGTTGGAAAAGCCATTTTAAATAGAAAGCAGATCTTCTGCTGAGACAAGTCATCTATGGCTCTGTTTAGTTGAATAAAATGATAGTTTTACTAGTGGACTACTATCTTTAAGCCTCTATGTTTTAAAACACCTCCTAAAGACCTTGCTGCGTTAGAGCACAGGCCAGATATAAATCTGTTAAAAACTCTGGGGAACATAACTAGATGTGGGCTGCTGTCATAGGGAACTGTTTAAACCAACAGCACTTACTGATGACTTTAAAGCAGCAATTTTTGAGAGAAGGGGGTGAGAATAAGGGGAATGAGAATACCCGATTTTCAGATGACTGAAGCAAACCTYAGTAAGTTCACAGTGAGATGTGACTCAGGAGATTGGAAATTTAACTGGAAAAAGATTTCCATGTAGTCAATCCATTTTGTACGTTTCTTAATAGACAATGGGCTCTAGGTAATTAGTCCCAAAACACTAACCAGGTACCTAGAGTGCATGTTCGTGACACACTTCACAAGTGTCGGAGGCTGAACTCCAGCTCTGATGACAGCTAATTAAAACACAAAAGTGAGACTCCAAGTAAAACTGCTACCTTGCAATCATAAACCGTTCAAAATGCGCTCTYGCAGAAAAGCAGACTGCAAAGCAGGTTTCCTGTATCTAGTTCACACATTTGGTATCTACCACGTTTTTGAAAATGACATTGCAAAATAAACACCCTTACAGTTGGTGGGTTTAGCATACGCCAGATTTGTCTGGGGGAGAAGGTTGTCCCAGAGGATAAGAGCTCTTCTGGTTCTCAGCTAAGTCAAGGCTGGAGCTAACAAGCCAATCTATCAGTTCAAGTGTTTTGAGATCGCTATTAAAAGAAGCCATTACTGTTTTATTACCAAAGTCAACAGATTCTCCTGAATCAGCAGTCACCATTTAAAAGTCAGCATTTGTCAATAGTTACCCAACTATGGTACTGGTGTGAAAACACCAATATGTTCCCTTGCCTTTACCAGTTGTTCAGATACAGTCATTATTCTCATCACCAGAGAAGAGTGTGCCTCTTCACTTTTTTTTTTTTCCCCCCCAAAGCAGCAGCCATTATCTTAATAACCCATTTAAACACTGGGTTAATTGARGGGGGCTGGAAGGCAGCAAGGGGATGCAAGCAGACCTGTAAGCCTGACCTCAGAACATGCATGTGCAACGCACCCACCCAGAACTGACATACACAAGAGAAACTTTTCCACCATGCTTAGTCAGCACATGATAATTAAAAAGGGAAGGACGCGATAAATTCAGCATCCATATCCGCTGGGGCCAAATTCACAAGGACTGGTAAGCTTTCAGAGCTGAAGACAGGTGTCTAGGGGGGTTCCCGAGGCACTCAGCCATCAAGGAAAATCGTCAGGAGAACATAATTACATCTTTACGTGCCCTGGTAGGCGTTAAACCTGCAGCGTCTTTGACCTCTAGGGAGGTTATTAGAGTTTTAATTGAAATTGCGTTTGCGTGGTGCAGGCAGCTGCCTACAAGAGCCAACCCTCACAGCGTCGCCTGCCGCCGGTACCGGGACGGACCGCTGTCGCTCCCCGGCTCTGGAGAAGAAAGGTTTCCACGTCCCAGGTGTCAGCTCCGCTCTGCGCAACCCCGGGTGGGGTTCCGTGGGTTATTTCCACACACACCCCACCCCCGCCGACCACAAGAGACATCGTCCCGGGACCCCCGCCTCCCCTTCACCCACTTTCCCCTCAGAAAAGAGGCGGCAGCCGCCGGCCCCCGCGAACCGCCCCTTGCGGGTGCCCGGCCCGGGCCGCCCCCGCCCCGCGCCGCCTCACCTGCCGCCCGCGGCGCCAACGGCAGCAACCGCCCCCTCGGCCCGGCCCGGCCCCGCCACCCCTACCACCTCCTCACGGCCTCCCCGCCCGCGGCGGGCGGTGCCGCCACCTCCTCGCAGGCGGGCGCTGTCCGCCGAGGGGCCGCGTCGGGGCGGGGCGGCACCGCCTCCC